>PVJH01024684.1:0-32235 GCA_004026705.1 Nesogale talazaci
CAGAGCAAAGAAAGTAAGGAAAACCAAAGCCACAAGGAACCAATCTGACCAAAGAACTAACATGAACCACAAATCTGAGACCAGAAGAACTAGATGGTACCTGGCCTCCATAGCTATGAAGGATCATAATAGGAGGTCCTGGATAAAGTGGAAGAAAAACATGAAACAACACTAAAAATGACTTTTAAAAAAGACTAGACATACTGGTCTGATGGAAACGGATGGAACCTTAGAAACAAGAGCCCTCCAACACCCTCAGTCCCTGAACTGCACTCACCCCTGTGGCTCCTCTTCAGACCAACAACAGACGGGCCTATGAGATGAACAATACCACCAGGAGGCGCACACCCATCAGAATAAGCCACCAGAAGAGATCAAAAGGCCAGCATTTCCTTTCCCAGGGACCAAAGCTCAGAAGGGGAAAAGGGATAGGGAAAAGGGATAAATGGAATGGGGAACTACAGGGAGGAAGCAGGAAGACTGCTGTTATATCGTGGGACTGTAATCAATGCCACACAATAAAATGTGTGTGAATTATTGAGTGGAAAAACTATTTACTCTGTGAACTTTTACCCACATCACCATACAAAGTTATAAAAGAGAACTGCAGCCTCGACTAGCCAGAGATCGGAACTAGACGGCGCCTAGTTATCACTGCCAACTGCTCTGATCAGGATCACAAGAGAAGGTCCTATACAGAGAGGGAGGAAAATGAGGGAAAAAATTTAAATCATGAAAAAGATCAGGTCTACTTGTTTGATAGAAACTACTGGAACCCCTGAGACTACAACTCTTAAACAGCCTGATCTCCTTTCGGTCAAGTAACAGGCCAATAAAGAACAATAATGCTGTGGAGAAAAAGTATTCTTCATAACAATCAACCGTACAAGACCAAAAGAGCGGCTTGCCTAAACCATAGTTTGGAAGGCAGGATGGAGGAAATGGAGAGGTAGGTGAATGGAAACAGGGATCCCAGAGGAAAGCAGGAAGGGTGCTGCTACACTGAGGAGATGGTAGCACTGTCATGAAACAAAGTGTGTCTAAATGATTGGACGAGAAACTAATTTGCTCTATAAACGTTCAGCCAAATCACAATAACTAAAACCAACAACAACAGCAACAAAAATCAGTAAGGAAAGCTCTAGGCCCAAATGGTTTTACTGGTGAATTATATCAAACACTTAGGAAGAAGTAAAGATGAGCTTACACACAGTCTCCCAGAAAATAGAGACTAGGACATTTTCAAGTCATAAGAGCTTATCTAGCCAGTTAATCTTTGACATCCCCGTTCCAACCACCAAGTTCCCTAATAATCCCTCACACAAATGTTGCATGTCTTTCCATTCTTGGAACTCCCCACCACGATCTGCGGCTCAGCAAGTCTTCTGGATGTGTAAGAGGGAGGATTCTTTGAGGACCTGAAACCTGGACGCTGTCATTTTGTCACCTGCATCCAACACCAATTACAGCCTTGAGAAAGGAGCACAGCAACAATGACAAGCAACTGCTTTGTACTATGAGGCGGTACCCTCCAAAAAAATCAGAATATTTTCAAAGTTACACATTTCAATTATTTTACAAAACAACCTTATCACCTTCAAAGTACTCTCCATTACACTTAATACAGTTGTCAGATCTGTGATTCCATTCTTGGAAAAGTTTTTCAAATTCATGTTCAGATGACTGACAGCATCTTCCTTGTTTCTCTCTCTCTCTCTCTACATCATCAAATCACTGTGCTTTCATGGCCCTCTTCATTCTCGGAAACAAGAAGAAGTCACACAGAGTGAAGTGGGCAGGTGAGTCAGGTACATGGGGCAGAGAGACATGCTGTTTTTTGCCAAAAACTCACGCACTGAGATGACTATGTGAGCGGGTGCATTGTCGTGGTGTCAAAACCAGTCTCCCTCTGCCACACTTTTTTGTCGCACACCGTTAACATAATCTTTTCAGAACCTCTAAATAGAAAGCTTGATTATCAGTCTGACCTGGTGGAATGAATTCTTTTCTTCTTTTTTTTTGTTTTTTGTTTGTTTTTTTTGGGGGGGGGGCATCACTGCTCTCCGGTGGTGGGAGTAGGAGGCCCAGCCCCACTGCTGGAATTGAACCTCCGTCCCAGTGGGCCGCAGTCCCGCACACAACCACTACGCCACCGGGGCTCAGCCCTGGTGGAATGAATTCTAAATGCACTATAATCCCCCTTACATTAAAAAAAAAAAAGCATAATCTTGATCTTTGATTTTACTTGATGAACTTTGGGTGGGGAAGTTAAGGTGATGAGGGTGTCTTACACTGGCTTGATTGATGTGTGCTTTGGGGGTTGTAAGAATAGCACCAGGTCTCGTCACCAGGAATGACCTTGGGAGAAAAAAGTTTGCGTTTCTTCAAAGCTATTCTTCCAAAGCACTTTCAGAGCATGGCACGTTTCCATTCAACACTCCTTCCAGGCCAGTCAGAACCTGAGGCCCTTTCACAGCAGCCCTGCTCATTACCAAATCTCCATTAAAATTCGCTGAACCCAGCTCCAGGAGTGTACAAATAACTGCCCCATCTCTTCAACGATCCATCGTTGGCATTTGAGCACAAGTGCACGGATTTTGTCGATGTATTCATCTGTTCAGGAAGTTGACGGATGTCCAGAAGAAGGTTTGTCATCAATCAACATTTCACCTTTTTAGAAACGAAAAAAACACTCGTACCCTTCAGTTTTTCCCCTAGCGCTCTCCAGAAAACAAGATCTCACAGTCATATGCTATTCTTTTAAATTGACCATCACACACACACAAAAGGTTCAAGCGAAATTGCTTTTACAAAAAAATTCACTGTGACCAGACAACTTCCTAGGCCATGCCATTTGCGTGTCCTAACTCAGAGCGAGTTGCTTGATGCTCACCTAGTGGGGAAACTACAAAAGCACTGCTGAGTGGAGCTTTCTTCCCTTTTCTTTTTTTGGGGGGGAGGAATACCCCCTCATATATGCAGACATTAAGTCCAGCACAGAATACCCAAAAGAGTAAGGACTTTCTTGACTCAAAAAAAAAGTGTCCCCATTCAGCCGTGACATATAATAACTGTGGAAAATGCAGGTAAGACCCGTATACAGCGGTTCTCAACCTTCCTAATGCAACCCTCAGGGGGTGGTGACCCCCAACCATAACATGATTTTCATTGCTACTTCATCACTGTCATTTTGTACTGTACGAATCGGGCAACCCCTGTGAAAGGGTCGTTCAACCCCCACAGGTTGAGAACTGCTGCCCTGATGTATCATTCAGCCTTTCAACAAATATTTATTGAGAATTTATCATGAGACCAACATGACGTGAGGCACTGGGTACGTACATGGAGCTTACAGCTTGATAGAATAGATCAACAATAACCAAGTATATAAAAATAAGCAAATACATAGCATTATGCATCATGCTTAAGTTTCCTGAATTAAAGAGGACAATCTTGAAAGAAAGATTAGCTACAGGACCTATTTTTAAAAATCAACGGACAGAAAAAGGTCACTCTGAGGAGGTAAAGTTTCTTGCAGAACCTGAAAGCACCTGCCATTGGCATGGGGGCCATTTCAGGCAGAGAGGGCAAAGAATGTGATAGTCCTGAGACGAGAAGCTATCCGGTGTGTGAGCAGACAGAAGGCCCGTGTAGCTGGTGGGATGGAGAGATAATGAAGGCCAGCTTGGGCAGGGCCTTCTTGGCTTTGGAAGGAGTTAGAGCTTTATTCTAAAGAGCGGCTATTGAAGAACGATAAATTAATGAAGAAAGAATTGAGAAGACATCAAGAGTTATAGTAATTCAAAAGGAAATATATGCTCCCAGATTTAGCTGACATTTATGGCACATCCCTGAGCAAGACACTCTTCTCAGCATTTTCAGATCCCACGTAATTCTTACCACAGACCTGTGAGAGACCTATTATGATCATCATCACCTTCCGACTGATGAAGAAACAGGCTCATAGCGGGTCAGTATCTTGCCCAAGACTATAGAACTCAGACTCTGTGGTCTTACCCAATAAGCACAGTAAGGGCGGGATTACCTGTGCTTCCTTATTAATCTGTAGTGAATAGTTTCACATGTTTCCTTCCACCACATCAAAGAGTCTGTTTCTAGGTATGGCTGGCATCGATCTCTCAACCCCACAGCATCTTCCTATAGCATCTAAGCTTCTTTTCAAATACACAGTCCCTGACAAGGATGGAGCGTGCATGTTTCTCACTACAAATAGTTAAGCTCGTGTGAATAAGCAAGCACAAGTAAACCTGCGTTTACCTTGCTGACTGGGCAATCCCGTTCCCAATACCCAGAAGCCAGGGATGTGAAATCCAGTCCCACGGCCTGGGACCAAGCCCTCTATGATCTCCACTCGATTGTATAGCATGAGCCCTGGGCACAGCCTTCACTCTGTGTTTGACTCTCTCCCTCATATACCAGTATTCCCATCAGCAAACGCTGGTGCCTCTGCGGCCAACACCTCTGTCGCTAACCCTCACCACCGCCGCCTCATTTGTTCTTGCAGTTTCCTCTCCAACTGGCCTCTCTACGGCTTCCCTATTTTCTCCACAGCAAGCAAAATGATCATGTTCAAATTCCACTCCCCCAAACCCTCCTGCGGTGGCTCCCCATCTCACTCAGAAGAAAAGATTGGACAACGTCTTACACGTCTCAGGCTCTCTACCCTCCCGAGTCTCCCACAGCTCTCCCTTGAGCCCATCTATGCAGATGGACTAGTCTTCCACGAGGGCGTTCCTGTCTCAGGGACTTTGCACTAGCTGGACCCTCTGTCTGTTTCTGCCTGTCTCCCGTGTTTCTATGTTTTCCAACCCTCACCTTTATTGGCTTAGCTTACACTCACCTTCTTAGGGAGTCTTTCTGACAACCCTTTAGAAACACACATTTTCCCCGTCCCACAATCTGCACCGCCCTTAACTCTGTTTTATGGTTCTCCAGAAGTCTCACTCCCATTTGGGACCCTCCATCCCCCCTTGCTGGGCCACCGTTGGCCTCATCCCCGGTAGGATGTAAGTTCCACAAGGGCAGGAACTTTGCTTTACTTTCTGTCCTGAGAAGACTGCTGGCAGCTCCTAGAACACCGCCTGGCACAGAGGAGGCAACCAACCAATCTCTCTTCAAGGACCAAATGAACAGAAAGACTAAATTATTCTTCAGAAAAAGCATTTCCCAAACTCAGAAGTGGTGCAAGAGGTTTATTTCTTCCACTTGGTTCTTGGTTTCTAAGCCTTAAGAACCACATCTGAGGCTGAGCCCCGGTGGCGTAGTGGTTGTGCGTGGGACTGCGGCCCACTGGGAAGGAGGTTCAATTCCCGCTCACAGGAGCAAAGGCGGGGCCTTCCACTCCCACCACAAGGGCAGTGATGCCTAAAAAAAAAAAAAAAAGAACCACATCTGAGAGCCTTAACTTACTGAACCCCAAGGCTCTGGTGAAGGCTGTGACGGCTCTTGGGCAGCTGCCAGCTATGTACCCCGGCCCTGTCAGGGAACTCAGTCTCACCATTCTTCATCTCTGCGTCACTGGCAGAGCCACCAGCATGGACTTCTTGTTCCTTGCCTGCCCTTGGCATTTCAGAGCCTTTATTCTGAGGAATGGGAGTGATGGTTGATGTCCTGTCTGCAGTTGGGATTCTATACAGGCAAAGTCATTCAATTAAATCAAGCAGTATTGAGTTCTTAATTGACACAAATGAGACAGACAGACAGCTGGAGGAGTGGGGGAGGGACCGGGAGCAGGTGCCCCGCATAATGAAGAAAGAAGAGGGGCAGAAGATAAATTCAAGCTGAGGACGGGGAGACTCACTGGCCGCTTGCATTTTGTGCCACAAGCAAGGTAGGTTTTACACTGGCCTCCTTTAATCGGCGGTTCTCAACCTGCCTCACGCCGCGGCCCTTTCATACAGTTCCTTTTGCTGTCCTGGCCCCAACCTTGAAATTATTTTCATTGCTACTTCATCACTGTCATTTTGCTACTGTTATGAATTGGGTGACCCTTGTGAAAGGGGGGGGTCTCGACCCACAGGTTGAGAATCGCTGCTTTAGATGGAGTGGCGAGGATCCAGCGGTGTCTTTGTCTGCCAGGGACCATTCGGGCTGCTTCGGACGTGATCCTGATTAAAAAAAAAACCCACTTTCCAGATGTTCAGAGCCTCTTTTATTTATTTATATTGCAACTCAGACTTCTCAGACAAAGGGAGCCTTGACGCCTGGCGTAGGGAAGGAAGTTTCTAGACCTTCACATGACAGGTACAGGAGGCATCCCTGCAGAGCAGGCCTGTGCCTTGGCAACTCTGGAGTTTCCCCTGAGAATGTTGGGGGCATCCCCCCTCCTCAGCCCCTTCTTGATCACCGCTTTGACTCCCCCAACAGAGACAATTCTTCTCTGTATCCATGGGAATTGTTCCCATAATTAGTAGTGTCTCCTGCGTGGAACACAGACAAGTAAATGTTGAAACACGGCAGCTGATCCTGGGAAGGAGAGCTGATTAAATCTTTCCTGTTGAGAGGCACCTCTTTGATTTGAATATGACACCTACACCCCTCACCCTAGGTTTGTCTGAGCACCCATACCTTCATAAGGAAAGATCCTACTATTTAAAGAGACATCTGATCCTAAAAGGAGCCCACTGGTTTGCTAAATCAAGTGACTGGGGTGGGGGGAGCGAGGAGCCATCGCCGCCCCCCCCCCCCACCAGCCCCAGCCCCCTTGGCCCCTTCTTCCCTAACCACCATCCTGCATTGCTTCTGATGACAGTGCTTGTTACACAGGGTTCACCAAGCGCCGGGGCCTTGAGAAATGAAAAGGGTCTGAACACCACTAAGTACACCTGAGTCTTAACACAAATGGAAGCGTGAACGGGTAGGCGAGCTATTTCCTCCCAAGTTTCTGTAAGACAGGCTGGAACCAGCAGGCCCCCACGCTTCCGTTGCAGGAAAGCTTCTGGGGGGAGGTGTCTTCTTATCTGGATGTAGCTAGGATTATGTACTCCCATTCAGGCTCCTTGGAGAGAGACAATATCCATTTTCCTTCTGACATCAAGGCAGCCTTTTAAGTTTATCCAGATTTATTGTGGTTAGTGGGGGGAAAAAAACCCAACAACCCAAGTTTGGAGAATTATGTCTAACAAAAATAAAGCCATTGTACGCTCCATTTCCCAGCGAAAAGCCTGCTTCATAAAGCAGTTTGCTGCGCCACAGTCCCAGCCACCTCCCCGATACTGCATTCAGGCAGGTCGGCCGGGAACAAAGCCAACTGACTCCCCACGCAGAGCCCTACACCGAGGACAAAAGTTTGCCGTCGCTGTGATTTCTACATGGCTCTGGGTTGGAACCTCTCACTTACCTCCAAGCTCTTTCTCCTGGGAGACAAAGGCACCTTTAGGGAGAGTCAGGATCAGATTTGTTATCGACGTCTTGCGGCCTTCAGTTTCAGTAAGAGGCGAAATCTGTCTGTCCCAACTACAGGAAGGCCGTCTTTATAACCCCTGGAGCACTCGGCCAATTATGCACCTGTAAATATACCATACAGGACATTTCAGGTTCCTAAGCACTTTGAAAACCGATACTTAAACAGTCTCCAGGGATCCTATCACCCACCTCAAATAATAGCTGCTTTGGAATCTGTGACTGGCACCAGAGAGAGGCCTCTGAAGTCTCTCTAAAGCCATTTTTATTGTGCATTTTCAAACAAAGGACCTCACCAAAAGAACTTCTGTTACAAAATCGGGGTAGAAAGTCAAACTTATCTCATCTAAGAGTCAATTACCCCGGCAATTTCGTGAAGGGATGGGAAATGAGTGCTGGAGGAGAGGATTGGGGGGAGGGGAGGACCTGGCTTTTAAAATCCCCTGGGTGAGAAGGGTGTTCCTGCTGACTCCAAACCCTAAGGAGCGCAACAGAGGGGCCTCTGTGACTTCTGGCTATAAACTTTTTATGCTTATTAACTGGGGGAATCTAGGATCGCTGACAGGGTTTTTACAATCGCCTTTCAGCCTCCATTTGCTGCTCTCCGAGAGAACCGGTTTCTGCGCTGAGCAAAGGCACCCGGGGCTGGGGATTCCCGTGGCGACCCCGGTCTTCCTGTCGAGAAGACAGCCGCCGCCCCCCTCGCTTCCAGCCCAGGGGCAGGTGCCCCACGGCGCTGTTTATCTCGGGAAAGAAATACTGGTGAGAAAAGCAGCGAGCTCCTGCTCCTTGCCAAGTCCATGGGGGCGGCACGGCCGCCTGGGGCGGGGTTCGTCCGCCACCTGCCGTTGGAAGGAGAAACAGCACCGACGCCTGCAGGCGAGGGTCAACCGGGGGCTCCCGTGTGCGGATGGAGGGTCTGGGGGGCAGGGGGGAAGCTTGGGAATATGGGCCTGTGAGTATAATTGGAAATATGATTATGGGCTGACCATTTATTTGACAAAACAGAAAACTTAATCCATACAATAAGTACATCATCATCGCATTTGATTTTTTTTTCCATTAAGCCTTCTCTTGGGGGCTCATACAGCCCTTATCACAACCCGTCCCTGTGGCCAATGTGTGTCAAGCACATTCGTACATCCGTTCCCTTCGTCAGTCTCAAAATATTTGCTTCCTATTTAAGCCCTTGGCGCTGGCTCCTCATTTTCCCCCTCCCCCCCGCCTCCCCCCGCCCCATCCCTCATGAACCATTGATACTTTATAAATTATTATTTTGTCATATCTTATACTGCCCGATGTCTCCCTTCACCCACTTCCCCATTGTCTATACTCCAGGGAAGAGGTTACATGTAGATCCTTATCATCGGTTTCCCCTTGATTATTTTCCCCCCTTGTTTTTTTTTTAAAGGCATCAATACCAACACCCACAAGTTGGCAAATGGCTGAAACATGCCAGGGGTCTTTATCCACTTGATAGAATATGTTGAAACAATAAAAAACAATGTTATTAAAATTTTGTGAAACATATAGTGTTTATATTATCATGTAAGATGCAAAGAAATGGATTAGAAAGAGAAGATTAAAATCTAAGTACAGAAAATCACTTCAGGAACTTAGAGGAGGGAGCCACATCAAATTCTTACCAACAGGGTTTTTTTTTGGGGGGGAGGGGGACATCACTGCTCTCCGGTGGTGGGAGTAGGAGGCCCAGCCCCACTGCTGGAATCGAACCTCCGTCCCAGTGGGCCGCAGTCCCGCGCACCACCACGACGCCACCGGGGCTCAGCCCATTACCAACAGTTTTTGTGAAGCCATGGAAGACTAAACATCTTCCTCCTCTTCATTACTCTTTGCAATAAGTAAAACTGTTAGTGTAAAATGGATTTCCCCTAATAGGTGCCTGGGGCGGTCTGAGATGTTCACACTCCTGACACAATCGCCAAAGATAAAAGGGGTGCATAAGCAAATGTGGTGAAGAGGCAGATGGTGCTCGGCTACTAAAAGATATGGCATCTGGGGTCTTCAAGGCTGGAAGTTACACAAGCCGCCGTTCAGCAGTGACTCCACTAGTCCACTTGGAAGAAGCATACCGCTGGTGCAGTCATGAGGAGTCACAGGGACCGGGTGAGAGGCATCAGCAGACACATAACAAACAAAAACATACGGCTGAGAATGAGGGGGGCTGGAGCGGAGATCCAAAGTCCATCTGTAGACAGTGGCACCATCTCCCCACAGAGGGGCCACAGGGAGGGGATGAGTCACCAGGTGCTAGCTCCTTCTGGTTCCTTGAGGCTTCCCCACCTCCCACTACCATGACCCCAGCGCTGCTTCCCAGTTCAGAACACGGACACAAGTATAGAATGGGATATCCGGGAGCTCAGGACACACAGACTCCAGGAACAGGAGTGGGAATGAGGGAGAGGAATGCAGAAAATACACCCCTCTACCGGGGGAAGAACAACAGAAAACTTGGGGAAAGGGAGACCGTCGCTGTGAGAGATGACAATAATAACAGTGTACACTCAATCTGGGGTTATGAGGGTTGGTGCGGAGAGTGGAGAAAAACTTTAAAATTGCTGATACCGACAGCTTGATGGAAAGTAATTGTCTAGAAGAGAATGAGGGTGACCATAGGCCTGATCCAACTGATAGGTGGATTGTGATAAGAGTTGTATGAGCCCCCAATAAAATGATTTAAAACAAAATAAAAAAATTAAAAGGTGCCTGGGTTCTAATGTCATATTTTGCTACATAAATAAATCCTGTGAGACCATGGGTCATTCGAGGATTGACCGACTAACAGATGTTGGAGGACTTTGAAGAGCATGATATGCACATGACTTATTATTCATAATTTACTTTACCTACATAGTCTCCTGCCTCCATGACCTTGTTTTCTGCCCTGAAATCAATTAGGGAAAAGCAGAAAGACGTTTACTGCCCTGCCTTCTTGGCAAAATTAATTTGGTTAGCCAAGTGACCCTGGCGCCTCCCTTACGGACTCTGATGGTCTCTGATCGGATCTTCCAGTCTGGTATCTTCTCCAGAACTGCTCACGCCACGGCCAGCGAGAGCAGGCCTTCTCAAATGCACAGTCAGTCAAGCCAGGCCTCAGTTCAGAATCCTTCAGTGGCTTCCCCTAGCTGATGGGATTAAACTCAAGTTCCAGATCCTGGTCCCCAAGACCTCCAAGTTAACTCTCGAGTCATGCCAGGTGAGTTTGCATCTCTTTGCTGCTGCTTGTCCTGTACCTCTGCCTGCCAGGAATACCCTTTCTGCCCAGTCTGCCTAACCCCCCTCGGCCCATCTTTGGACCCTCAGCTCCTCAGTGACCCCCTGCTCCTTGCCTGCACCCACTTTGTGCCACCTGCTCCCTTCTCCCACCTTGTACACGTCCATGACATTGCCTGGGAGACGGGCACTTTTCTGTTTGCTCACGTGACTCCCTGTCAACATTTCACGAGTCTTGTATTAGGGCGTGTGGCCCAACACCCAGTAAGTACTGTGCCTGGCTCACAGCGATGCTAGGTGGATGCTCATTAGTCAGAAGAAGAATGTGTCTAACATTTTAACCTCCAGAAGGCTTTGACTCTTGCGTTCTAGTCCATTGCTTTTGAGGCTGTGAATAGGAGAGAGAGGACAGGTATCTCTGTCCCCAAGTCACTCGTGAAGCAGCTGAGACTGAGGTCTGTGACACATGGCTGTTTTGCATTGAGAGTGTGTATTTTGCAAACGGAACACTTGTGGCAACTCGACGGTGAGCACATCGTTTGGCGTCATTTTCCTAACAGCATGTGCTCATTTCCTGTCTCTGTGTCACATTCTGGCAATTCTCACAATATTTCATTCAGTTCTCACACTATTTTCATAACGCTATTGCACATGGAACAGACTACAGCGCCGTGCAACCCTGCCTCTCGGAGGTCCTAGGAAACCAACGCATTCCCGTGACTCAGTCTCCTGCGATCGTGGCTTCCTTAGGGCGGACTGCCACCACGCCCTCCGTCTCCCCACGAGTGCCGTTCTTCTTGTCCCCCCAGAGCGTCCCAGCGCCCTGCCAGCCCTGCACGCACGTCCTCTCCAGGCTGCTGTCTGCTTGTGTTCCCCGTCACCGCTGCCTGAGACTCTCCTCAGGCTCCTCTGGGATGATTTTGCCCCTTCCCTCTTCCTTGGTCTTGACCGACTGCTAGCCAAAAGATGGGCGGTTCACATGCACGGGCTGCTCTGAGGAAGAAAGATGTGGCTGTCTGCTTCTAGAAAAATCGACAGCTGGATACAGCCCCTCCTGGGGGCAGTCCTCTTCTGCCCCATAGAATTGCTATGTGTGGAATTCACGGGAGGGGAACAGGTGCCATAAAGGTGAAATCCAACCTAACCATGGCCCTAACCCTAGAATTCTTGTGAGATGGTTTTACTGTGTCCCGAAGGGCCGCTTTGAGTCGGAATTGATTTGACAAAAAATGGTCTTGTTGTCCGCTGTATCTGCAGAGCGAGTTTATTCACTTGGCAATTTCTTCAATGATTGGTGATATCCCACGGAGCGGCTAAAGCAGGTAAGAGATTAAAAAACAAAAGTGAGTCAAAAGGGTCCCTTTCTCCCCACTGCAGCATGGCCTCTAGCAGGCACCAAGCAGTCTGGTTTCAGACGGGGTGACCCTTGACAAGTCTCCTCTCTTCTCTGAGCCTTGCTGAGGGGAGGAGAGAAACCCATCAGCATACCTGTGTAGACGGCGGTGGACCCGGCAGAAAGCTCTGGGGGTCTCGTGCTGACAGTCCTATGAATCCTGATCATTGGACCTGCAGCTTGTCGTCGGGCCGGGCCAGGGCCAGGCAGCACTTCCTGTTGCTGTTCGCAAGAGCTCCCAGTGACCCTGCAGGATCGAGGGGTTTTTAAGACGTTAAACCTTTCCAGGAGTTGAAAGCTTCTTCTTCCTCCCAGGGAAGCGGAGGCTGGCTAACAACTTGACCAGAGGTCACAGACCACAAAGAGCACGTTCCTGCTCCCTCTGGTGGTGAGTCCTAGAATGACCGTCACCGCTTGAAACCCTGAGCTCGCGCACTAAACTCGCCACGCTTCTTAGAGACTCCTGGGGGACCAACCGCACATGGCTCAGAGATGCACATGGCCCGAGGTGCAGGTGCAAAAGTAGGTGCTAATGAGGAGTTTCAAAATTTCAAAAAGCCTACTTGATATCATTTTAGTACCGACAACAAAGGAAAGCGACTCTCTCTTTCCGTCTGGTGGTGCAGGGACTTACACTTGGCCCTGCAGACACACGGTCAGCAGTTCAGAAGCACAACTTCGTGAAGAGGACAGACTTGGGCGGTTCGCCCACCTCCTATACGGTTGTTGGGGGTCAGAATTGTAATAAAGTAATAACGGCTGAGCCCCGGTGGCGTAGTGGTTGTGCGCGGGACTGCGGCCAATTGGGATGGAGGTTCAAAACCAGCTCCACAGGAGCAAAGACTGGGCTTTCTACTTCCACCACCAGAGGCCAGTGAAGCCCAAAAATACTGAGAAAAAAAAAAGGTAATAACAGTGAGGTAATAATCCTTTTCTTTTTTTTTTTTTGCTTCACTGCCCTGGTGGGAGTAGGAAGCCCAGCCTTGCTCCTGGAGAGCTGCTGCTGGATTTGAACCATCAACCCTGTGGGCCTCAGTGCCTCACACAACCACTGGGCCACCGGGGCTCAGCCCCCTTTGATCTTATCATTCCCATTTTGATGCACAGAGACATTGAGTAACTTGCCCAGTGGGGGAAATAGCAGAGATGGGTTTGAACTCAGGCAGCTGGCTCCAGGATCCACAGACATAACTTCTCTGTTGTAAGTGTAGTAATACTTCCAATACCTCCAGTTTCACATCTCAGACTAGGCTCACACTGGAAAACCAACCAACCAAACCAGCTGCCAAGTCGATTCCGACCCAGAACAAGCTGTGACCCCATGAGTTTCTGGGTAGAGTCATACGTCACCAGAATCAGATCACCAGGCTTTTCTTCCCAGGCACTGCTGGGTGGGTTGGACTCATCAAGCTTTGGTTAGTACTTGCATATTTACCAGTTCACACCACTCAGGGACCTCCTTTGGCTTAGTAGCTTTGGCTTCTTTTGGTTAGCACCTGAACTGTTTGTGTCACCATAGGACCCCCCCCTCCCCCAGCTCACACTGGACTACCTTAAAACTCAGCTGTCTTTGATGGGTGAAGTAGCTCCTGCTCAATGGGTGAAGAAGAACAGGATTGACTGTCTTGATTGTAAAGCCGATTCCACTGCTGTTCATTGTGATCCTGTGGATTCCAGGTGAGGTGTATGCAGATATCAAGCCTTCTAAGCTTGTGCCCTTTAAATAGCCATGATTGGTTATATGTTGATTTTATGTCAGTAGGGTTGTTTAAAACAAAAAACAAAAACGGAGCTATCACTTGATACCATTAGACTGACAAAAGCAGAAGACTAGACAGCCGGGTCAGGTAATGTTTTCTCAGAGATGGACAATGAGTCAGAATCCACTTGACTCTGGTCATAAGAGCCAGGGCATCAGCTGCTACATTGAGTCCTCAGGTATCTTATATTCCAGCAGTTCTCTGACCGAGCCTCCGAGGGGGCCTCTAAAAATAAAGGGAGAAGTGGAATTAAAGACAATGGAATTTTCCCATGAACCTTTTGAAAGCCTCGTATGTTAAAAAGAATTCCATCATAATGAAACTGTACGAAAGAATGAGAAAATCCCCCAGGATCTTAAATTACCTGAGTTCTGTGTTGTCAGACCAATGCTGACGCACCGTGAGTGGCCCCTGCAGAGCTAGAACTGCCCTTCGCGCACGCCTGCCCCAGCGAGCCAGGGGGTGCGGAGTCACAGCGAGCCTGTGGCACTGCCGCGGGGTGGGACTGCCCGTGGGTTCCTGAGACTGTGACTCCATGGGCTCAGGAAGCCTCGTCTTCCTCCAGGGAGGGGCGGGCGGGTTCGAACCACTGACCTTGCAATGAGCAGTCCAGCACTGTGCATCCTGCGCCCCGGGGCTCCCCAGCCCCGTTCAGTGCATGGATCTTCAACCACGGTCCTGGAAAAGGACAGTCCTTTCAGCCAATAGTCCAGAATGACTGGGTGTCCATAGAAAACAAACAGACTATAAATAAATTAATAAATAAAAAGAAAACACACAAACAGATTTCAATCCTTGTCTGAGACCATGCAAAGGAAAAACCAATTTTTTTTTTGGGGGGGGGGGGCATCACGGCTCTCCGGTGGTGGGCGTAGGAGGCCCAGCTCCACTGCTGGAATTGAACCTCCGTCCCAGTGGGCCGCAGTCCCGCGCACAACCACTACGCCACCAGGGCTCAGCCCCGGAAAAACCAATTTGAAATAAATCATAGCCCTAATAGTAAAAGCGAAAACTTACAAATTTCCGGAAGAAAATCTTTGAGACCTCAGGGCATAAAACACTCCTTTAGAGCTTGAGCAAGCAAACAAAAAAACCCTCCTCAAAAGAAAATTTTGATAAGTTGAATGAATATGAAAAGTTTCTGCCTATCTAAAGATACCATTAAGAAAATGAAAAAGCAAGTCACAACTAGGGAAACAAATATACATATATATGTAATGGTGTCTTTTATTGGGGAAAAAAAGAAGAGCGAGAGTAGTATTTACAACTTGGAATGAATATCAATGGTAAGAAAATACAGATAGGGGTTGAGCCCCAGTGGCGCAGTGGTTGTGCACGGGACTGCGGCCCACTGGAACGGAGGTTCAATTCCAGCAGTGGGGCTGGGCCTCCTACTCCCACCACCGGAGAGCAGTGATGTCCTCCTCCCCCCAAAAAAGAAAGAAAATATAGATAGATATTCTTTTTGGAAAGGAAAAATATTTTATTTTTTAGGAAAAAGATTTTAATGCATACTTCTGACAAAGGACTTCTATCCAGAATATGTAAGGAATTCCTAAGGAATTTTAGGATGAAATTATAAAAAGGCCAACAACCCAGGTTGACAGAAGCTGAGAGAGGAAGACTCGTCCCCCAGGACAAGTCAGAGGAAACACAGTTCCCGTGGTGCCCTGAGCTTGGACTGCCAGCCTCCAGAATGGAGACAGTACGTGGCTGCTCTTAGCGGATACCAAAGTGGTGGCAGTTTATGATGATAGCCTTAGGAGACGAATACAAATGCCAGGGGACAGCAAAGATATGAAGCAACCAGAGCTTTCTACGTTGCTGGTGGAAACAGTCATTTAGCGACGCTTTTTTTTTTTGGGGGGGGCCGCATCACTGCTCTCCGGTGGTGGGAGTAGGAGGCCCAGCCCCACTGCTGGAATTGAACCTCCATCCCAGTGGGCCAGTCTCGCACACAACCACTACGGCACTGGAGCTCAGCCCAGCGAGGCTTTTGTATAGTAAAACATACACTTGCCCAGTCTCCCAGCAAAGTCCCTTTTAGGTCTTTACCCATATCCAAACACTGCCATTCATACTCATAGCAAAGTTACTCATGTTGGTCCCAAATTGAAGACAATTCACAGATCCATCAAGAGGTGAATGGTGGCTGAGTCCCGGTGGCGTAGTGGTTGTGCGCGGGACTGCGGCCCACTGGGACGGAGGTTCAATTCCAGCAGTGGGGCTGGCCCTCCTACTCCCACCACCGGAGAGCAGTGATGGCCAAAAAAAAAAACCAAACAAACAAAAAAAAGAGGTGAATGGGTTAGAGAAACAGTGGTATGTCCATTCAATGAGCAAACCACCGGTCCATACAGCATCTTGGACACATCTCCCCGGGAGCTAGATACCAGAGGAAAGAACCCCCTGTGTGATTTCATCTAGACGACATCCCAGAACAGCACAGCTAATTTGCTGTTGCCAGAGACCCCCGAGTCTGCTGCATCTCCTGGTAAAAGAGGAAACCCCACCAGGCCCTGTGCCCCCTCACCACCGCTGCCGTGTTTGAGCCGATCGCAGCAACCACTGTGTCACCCCGCCTCCTTGAGGGCCCTTCTCTTTTTGACCGGTCCTCCCGTGCACCAGGCATGAGGTCCTCCTGACAACACGTCCAAAGTTCCTGAGAGGAAGCCCCACCGTCCTCGCTGCTTCCAAAGTAGATTTAATTTAGGCTGTGGTGACCAAATCTGAATTGCTGCTTGTGTTGGAATTTAGGAAAGGGATCTTCTCACAGTTAACGGTCCCCAGGAAGCTCACTGACGTCCCCCGTCCCCCGCAGGTGAGCTGGCAGCCTAACCCTCAGCTCCATGCTGATGCCCTGGCAGTGACCCAGGCAATGGCCAATTCCCAGGCCTTCCTTTGGTATACTGATGCTGCTGTCTTGGCTAAGCAGAGGTGAGCAGAGACCTGGGAGGGCCCATCTCTCAAGACCGAGCGGTCAATACCAGGAGCAGGCTTCTTTCCAAACTCTGTGGCCTTGTTTGAGTTAGTGACCTCCTCTCTAGCTGAGTGCTCCAGAAGGGCAGGCCACCAGGGGCATTGTTTTTTCTATCTTCTGGGCATAAAAGACCTTCAGAAATATCGACTGAAGGAACTAGTCACAGTACTGGGGCAGGCGGACTGTTCTGCACGCTTGTGAAGTACATGCATTCATTATCTGCTCTTCTGGAGATCATATTTCTTCACGTTTGTGTGCGTGTGTATCATGAACTCCTCTACAGACCTGATGAAAGCTTTTTACACTCTTCTCCCAGAAAATGTGCCTTCTCTGTCTCTCTCGCCATATAATCCCTACGTGCCTGGAACCCATGGACCACAAGTTAAGATTCCTTGGCCAGAGGAGGTCTTATTTGGCTTGTAACTCAGTCACCCTTTGCTCTGCCCCCGCCACACTTTCTCACCATTTTTTTTGGGGGGGAGAGGGGGAACATCACTGCCTCTGGTGGTCGTCGGAGCTACCCAGTGCCACTCCTGAGAGCCGCTGCTGGATTTGAACCTCAAAGCCCGCAGGCCGCAGTCCCACACTCCACCACCTACACCACTAGGGCTCAGCCCTCTCTCACCATTTCTTATGGTTCTCTCTGCACACTGAGAAGAAGGAAGCTCAGAAAGACAGGGTGATTTTAGCTAGTGCTGAGAGGTTAGTGGGTTCTTTGTAGAAGGTTTCTCTACGTGAAAAAATAGAAGAAGTGAATACAATTTTTATTTATTTACTTTTTAATTGTAAGTTGGGCTGCTGGCCCCAAGGATCAGCAGTTCAAAACCACTCAGCCACTCCTGGGGAGAAAGAAGGGACCTTCTATTCCTGTGAGTCACCAGGCGGTTGCGCCCTCCTGGAGCCAGGAGTCAGCATTGAGTTTTGTTTGAGAATTAGGGTGGGGGATTTCACTGCACTCCTGCGCATTTCTTGAGGCAAGTCACCTTCAGTGGCGCTCGGGAAAGCTCCATAGTGCCCCCAGTCCAGTCCCCCCACCCTCCAGGCCTGGTGGCAGGTTCTGCTGTGGGAGATCAGCCCTGGGCCTGCCCTGGGGGTGCGGGCGGGGGAGGGATGGCGCAGAAGAAGGGAAGAGAAACAGAGGAAATGACTTAAAAAAGAAGTTTCAGACTGAGTCAGAAACACGAGTAAAGCTCAGAGAGAGAACAGAGAGAGAAGAGTCTCACCAGAGAACTCCTCTCAGCAAGGACGTGCTCAGCAGCCAGCTGCATTCTGTGTCTGCATGTGGCTCCTGCTACGGGTGGTGGTGGGGGGAGGGCAGAGAGAGGGAGCCGAGAAGTGAAGGAATGGTAGGAGCTGCCAGTAGGTCTTAAGCACTTATTAGCAATTACGATGCGCCAGGCCCTGTGTTATGTGCTCCCCTTGCGTGATTTTGCTTCATCCTCATCAAAGAGGAGATTGGACTATTAACCTCCACTTTAAAGATGGGGAAATGGAGGCAGAGAGGTCAGGGACTTGCCTGAGGTCACACAGGCAAGCTATCACATGTGGATTCTCACCCAGCCCTGCTTACACATCAGTAACATAGTCCCCTAAGGAAACCAGCACAGCAGGGCCGGAGGCTGCCCTCGGAGCTGAAGGAAACAGCTCTCAGGTGGTGTGCGGTGGGAGTCACCGGGGACCTGGCTGCTCCAGGTCTTCCCTGCTGAACCGCGAATGTCCCTGTTTCAGAGCTGGTAGGACCGGGCGTCTGGATTCATTCCCCTTGCAGCTCCGCTCAGTCATTTCCTGGTGAGTCCCCTGGGGTAAGTGGGGAACTTCCCCCCTCCAGTGGGTACCTACTTGAGACTTCAGTTCAAAGCAGGGGGAACTTTCCAGCAGGGTGGGGGACTGACGGTCTTGTGATGTGGTAAACTCTGTCACTGGCAGTGTCAAGAAGAAACTCTGGGGATTCCTGTGGTGGGTGGAAGATCCTTCTGACCCTGCGATTGTATGAGTCACCGAGGCATGAAGTGTCACCCAAATATCCGGGTGGTCTTATAGGGCATGCAGGAGCTTCAGAGCCAGATAGACTTGGCCTCAAAGCCCTGCCCAGACTCTACCTCTCGCGGGGCGACTCTGGGCCTGTTTCCTCCACAGGAAGGAGCAGTTGTGAGGCCGCCTCCTCGGATGGCGGGCGTCTCAGGCAGGATGACCGCGCGCGGGGCAGGAACTCAGTGCAATGCACTTATGAATGTAGCAATCCAGGGAACGGCCACATGGAGAATTGCTCGGTGCTTTGGTGTCCTTTCATTACGGGGCTGAGTAAGAACTGAATCCAGGTTTTAGCCGAGTTACCAAATGTTTGCATGTCCGGACACAGTTCTGCCCTCAGTGTGCCTGTTTCTGAGGCCCAAGTTGCAAACCACGTGGTTTAACATATGAGGGAGGACATGGATTCTGATGGCTGCACCGTCTTCAGACCCACCCACAGGACACGCCAGGACCCCTCAACACTCCCCCGCCGGGAACAAGAAAGCCGCCTTGACCGTGGTCACTAGGTCTCTATGGGTAGCCCCGACCACTGGGGGACTCACCCCCTTCTGAGATTGTCAAGAAGAAACCCCCCCCTCCCCCAAACACTCCAGCTGGTTTCCACTGTCGACAGTTGGGAAACAGGATGTGGTGACAACATCTCCCTGTCTGTCAGAGTGAGCCCCTACCTCGTGGCCGGCTGAGGGCAAACAACGGGCAGATCCGGGGACCATCTGAGGAGGTCTTGGTGACAGCGGGTTTCAGAACCCCACAGCCCTCGCTTTGAGTTCTGCTCTGCTGCTTAGCTTCACCGCGGACAAGTCACTTCGGGAGCCTGGGGCTCCTCACACAGCGAGCGGCTTACATGGAAGTGCATGGAAAGGGCTTGGAGGGCAGCAGCTGCCCTAGTGGGCATGTGCCCAGTAGATGGACATGTCTTACAGGGCAGGTCCCGGGTGGTTCTCAGGGCACGGAGGGGCAGTGATCGTTGAACATCTGAACTGACCATTTCCCGGAGCCATGTTATTTCCTAGTGGATTTTGTTTGTCAAGGCAGTTGACACCCAGGAAGCGGAAGTCTGGACAGGTGCTGCTGGCTAGAATCTTCTAGAATCCAGCATGACCTTGGGGGCTATCCGTCCTCACGAGAAGCAAAGCCAGGTGAACTGCTCAAGTAGATGTCCCCAAACACCTCCACTGTCCCAGCTGATCTCAGGGTGTGCTGGAGATGGGCAGACACCCGCCACTCCGTGTGGCAGGGGGGCCTCTCTGGCCCAGAGAGGGGAAGCATTGGGGCTTAGTTGCTGAGAGAGCCCCTGTGGATTCCGCCCAACACACTCACCCACCACCATTTCCTGCTTCTTCAGTCTTCCCCCGAGTGCTGGAGGCCAGCCGTGCCCCTCAGAGCACCTGCGTCCAGTCCCTTTATCCTTCTGTGCTCTGGTTCTGGCCGTTGGCTGAGCTTCCACCAGCCCCATCACGTCCGTCCACTGTCACGGCGTCTACCCCCCACCCCGTCATCAAACACAAACCCAGGTGCCCGAGACGGAGACGAGCCAGACGCAGCCCACACACCCTGCCCGTGACCGGGGAGGATGGGCATCGTTAGCCGTTTCGGGAAACTGTGTGGTGTGCGGGGATGAGGTGTCAGGGCTCCAGAGGTAGCATCACCCAACCCAGCCTGGCGGTCTGGGGGTACAACCTGAGGGGTCCGCAAGGGTGGGCTGACGGAAGTAGACGAACGTCCGGTTTGCTGAGGGCCCGGAGAGAAGGGCTGAGAGCCGTCTCGGGGGCCTGGCAGGCACCAGGTCATGCAGACGTGTGCGTGTCAGGCTGGCCCGCCGACCTGGCCAACGGTCCCAGGGAAAAGGCTGAGTCAGGTTTCTGTGTTCCCACATGGAGGATGTGGGGGGGCACAAGGTCTGAGACCTGCTCTCGGACCCTGTCAGTGATCCCGGTTCAGACACCACACTTTGAGAAACGTAAGCTTCACACGAGCTCTCAGCTTCGAAGGCACAGTGCCTGAAAAATAAACAAACAACCCTACGCATTTCCCCACAGCTGCATTCTCCCCAGTTTGGTACGCAGCGTCTCAGGTATACAAGCTGATACACCAACTCCAGAAGAGATCTTTGAATTCCCTTTTTCTCGGATCCTCTACATCCAAACTTGCCCTCATCTCCAGAGAGTAGATCCGGAGGCTGCCCATCCCGCCCCACATGCCCCCCTCCCTCCACCCCGACCTCGGGTCCTGGTACATCGCACCTGGTGACAGTCCTAGCTGCTGCGACACCTGTACCTCCCTGCTCCTCCAGTAAAGTCTCGTTGGGGCAAAGCGCGCTCTTTAAAATGTAGATAAATAAACCCTCAGGACCAATCATGAGAAGAGTGATGCCAGGAGGGGCAGGGGCAGGGGCGGACGGTGGTAAGGACACAAGTAGAAAGAGAATTTTTTTTTGTTTTTTTTGGCATCACTGCTCTCCGGTGGTGGGAGTAGGAGGCCCAGCCCCACTGCTGGAATTGAACCTCCGTCCCAGTGGGCCGCAGTCCCGCGCACAACCACTACGCCACCGGAGCTCAGCCCCTTGAAGTCATCTTTAAGCGTGAAGCTCAAGCCTCCCTTAACCCAAATGCAGTCCACCTACATGAATGAGGACTGCTGTGCTTCTGGACAACAACACCCCGGCGAACCAACCCCAGCAGCGCCTGGACGGGGGAGAGAGGCCGCTCAGGGGCCATGAACGACCACCAGGGGAGGGGCAACGGACGAGGGAGGCGGGGAGCCACAGGTGTGCAGACGCCGCAGCCCACCCTGCTGTGGGCACCACACACGCGGGCCGTGCTGCATGGGTGCGTTCTGCTTGCGTCTTTTCAACAATAAGATCCCGTGCTGCTTCACGGAACCCGCTTCTCCCAAGGACTTCCCTTGCTTGGAGGGAACACCGATGACCTCCCTGCCCGCAAGCCCAACAGGCCTGGCCCTCGCCTCCCCTCCCCTCCGCGTCACCTCGTGCAGATCCCTTGACCCGCAGGGGTGAAGCACTGGCCGCCTCTGCCCTCTGCCTCCTGGTCTTGGCGTGACTAGCTCCTTTTTTTTTTTTTTTTTAATTTTTGGTGGGCATCACTGCCACTGGTGGTCGTGGGCGCTACCCAGCCACCGCTGGATGTGAACCGCCAAGCCCACAGGCTGCAGTTCCGCACTCAACCACTTACGCCGCCGGGGCTCAGGCCGACTAGCTCCTTTTTTTAATTTAATTTTTTGTATTTGCTAGCACCTTCTAACCACTCCATCTCGGGGTCATCTCCCTGGAGAGGCCTTTTCGGAAGTCACTCCCCACCCCAGTGTGATGCTGTGCAAGTTTCTCGGTGGCTGGCGTGGGTTTGCTCCATGTCCTCTTCCCCTCCAAAGGGGTCAGACCGCCGTCTGCCCGGCTCACCGTGCTAGCTCCAGCTCTGGGAGCCGGCCCGAGGTGCTGAATGGCATTCCCGAGCCTCCGTTTCACCACGCCCCACTCTCACGCCCCAACAGAACCCCCGATTAAATGAGATCTACCCATAATGCCCAGGCATGCCGACAGCAGCAGCACTGTCCTCTCGAGCACAGTGGACTCGTCGGGCAGGGCCGAGGGACTCCCATGCACAGACCTGCCCTCCAAGCAGCTGAACACGCCCCCGTCTTCCCCGACGCCCAGAGCGAGGGCAGACTCAGGGAGAGAAGGTGACGGACACGGCGTTTCAACTCAGCTGTAAGTTTACTAGAAAGGCCATGGACGGATGAACCCTGAGTGACCAGCTGAGGAAGAAATGAAACACACAAACGAAAAGCCCCTGTGCCCCTCGGCCGGCCCCCACCGGTCTCCCGTGACCTCAGAGCCCAGCAGGCGTCGGCCCAAAAGTGCTTTCCTGATCCTGCCCCTGGGGCAGCCCACCTCGACTGCAGGGGCCCGCTGGGGTCGGGGGTGGCAGTGCGGATGCTGGTGCCTGGAGCCGGGAGTCGGCAGGACGGTGGTCCTCACCTCGAGACCCCCTCTCCCAGCAGGATGGAGCTGACAAGGCCCAGAGGGTGAGTTCTAACCAGCCAGAGGCTCTGCTCCAACGCCCGCGGTGTGTGCGGATGGCCACAGAGGGCCCGGGTGGGGATCCCCCGCCCCACTCAAGCTGCCCGAGCCTCAGCCGTGCAGTCTTAGCAGTAGCCTGCACTGGCTACTTCTGCTCCCAGAAAGGCAAACGGATCTCATCACAATCCGTGGTGGTGGATGCCATTTCTTCCCTTATACAAAGATGAGTTTGTACAGTGAATCGGTTCCAGCCAGCAGAGCCTGGGCCGAGAAGAGTCCGTCCCGGGGCAGGAGAAGGCACTTCTCACACCCTCGTGGGGGCGGTGGTCTGGGCTGGCTGCTTCCTGGGCCTCGCAAGGCTCCAGCTCTCTTGGGTCCTGTGACTCAGGCCTGCTCCTTCTGGGAAGGGTGCTGCCTCCCGGGCTAGCACTGCCCTGGGGCCTGGACGTGTGGCCCCTCACAGGGTGGTGGACGGAAGCTTCCTCACCCGCCGCTGGGCCAAGATGGACGATTCAATGGGCTTCAGCTGGGGGGTGGGCTTGGAGCTATTGAGTGCGGAGTATGTGGCGGCCATTGCTCCCTGGGAGAGAAAATGAGAGGTCAGCTGGCCAGATGGGTGTTTCCAGCACCAGGCCTGTCCAGCCCTTCCCTATGTTCCAACGGCCATGGCCCACCCAGGCTCCTGTGAATGTAACCTGCATGGTCATCGGTCCTGGGGTCTTTGGGCCCCGCTGCCCATTAGATGGGGACTCCCTGGGGGCAGGGCTGGGTCTTCTTTGCCTCTGTGCCACTCGCTGGTGCCCAGCACAGACACAGCCTCCCCTGGCTCTGTGGTCCCAGGTCCCTGCCCAATGGAACTTTGCCCTGCAGCTGGGGTGGCCGTACCTTCACCAGCTGCAGGTCCTGGTGGGACAGCTGGCTCTGGGGGAGCTTGTCTTTCTGGGTGATCCACGGGTGCTGCAGGACTTGTTTGGCTGTGAGGCGCTGGTGCGGGTCCACATGCAGCATCCTGGACACCAGGTCCTAGGGACACGGCGGGTGGAAGGTCAGCAGGTCAGGTCGTAGAGCTCATTGCTCTGCCCACTGGCAAGAGGTGAGCGGGGCTGCCAGGGCTCCCCGGGTTCTGCCAGGGCCTTTGCGATCGCCCCAGCCTCTCCAAGAAAGACTAGACAAGGCAGCCCATTCCCTTCTCGGGGCCTTTGCTTCTGCAGAGACTTCCTCCTGGAAGGCCTTTCCCTTTCTTCCCCCGCAGAACTGTTGGGAGGGAAGGGTCCAAAATGTTGGGTGGAGCAGACTTCGGTTCCAAAGCCTCTCCTCTCCTCAAAGTCCCTTCTCCTCGCTGAGCCTCGGTCTGCTCCTTGGCTTACACTGCTCGCAAAGGCTCAGCTCCCGAGCCTGGTATGGAGGGTACCCCCAAATTGGAATTAAAAAAATAAATAATAAAATGCCACCATCTCGCTGTTCCGTTTCATCCCTCCACTGCCCATACCCCCGGCCAGCAGGGCCACCCCTCTGCTGTGTGGCCTCTCTGTCCCATGTCCCATGAGGCTGGGACTGTCACGGATGCAGTCCCCCTGTCCTCCTGCCCAGGAAGGCCCAGAATGATCAGCCAGGTCAGGGGGAGGGGGCCTGGGCCTCTTCCACGTGGAGGGACCGAGCAAGAAGGGATTGTGGAACATTCTACTTGGGGAGACAATTCACCTCTTCATCCACCACAGAGCTCTGGTGGAGGGGCAGGCCCGGCTGGAGGAGGTCAACCGCCAACCAGGAGGTCAGAGGCCCTAACATACCGATTGCTCTCTGGGAGAGGGACGAAGCTTTCTGCCCCTGTGAAGGCTGACTGTCTCGGAGACTCACAGGGGAAGTTCTGCTCCGTCTGGTGGGGCCACGGCGTGGTAGAGAACCGACTGGGCGACGGGGTGCTTTTGGAGGCCAGCAGCCACAGATGGCTCCAGGCCTGGGCCTCCCCCTGGGGACACACCTGGTCCAGGCCTTCCACACCCACCTTGGCTGTTTCTGAAACTGTGTTCCAGTTGCCCCCGCTGAGGGTGAACTTCCCACTGCCGATGCGGGTCAGGATCTCCTCTGGCGTGTCACTGGGCCCGTTGGCGAACGGAGTGTATCTGGGGGGAAAGGCCCTGCCCTCAATCCTGGTGGAGAGGCCCATCTCCACGCTCAGAGTGGACTCCCAGGGCAGCGTCATTTGCGTCTCTACTTTCAGGCCCTTCCAAGGGCATCTCCCACCAGACAAGCCCTCTGAACACGGAGGTGTGTGTGTGTGTGTGGGGGGGGGGCTCACCCAGCCAGCATGGTGTACAGCAGGATGCCTAGGCTCCAGACGTCGCAGCCCTCGTCGTAGCCCTGGCGCTTCAGTACCTGAGGGCAGTGCAAGGCGGCCCGTGGGACAAGGGTCCTTGGGTACCTGGACCAAAGCCAAGGGACCGGGATCCCGAGGGAGCCATGGGAAGCCTTGGGAAGGGGCCCAAGGATGCCGGTCCACTCTCTCTGGAACCGGAGGCAGCCGGCTGCTCACCTCGGGGGCCACGAAGTTGGCGGTGTAGCACGGGGTCATGAGGAGCCCGTTCTCTGCCCGCAGCTGCTTGGCGAAGCCAAAGTCGCAGATGCGCAGGCACTCGGGGTTCCCGGACTCGTCCACGTACAGGATATTGCTGGGCTTGAGGTCCCGGTGCACCACCTGCGGGCGGAGGGGGTGGCTCAGGCCACAGGCAGCGCTGGGCAGGTCAGGACGACCCGGAGGGGACAGGTGGATGGCCGCCTCCAAACGTCTCCACAGACCCCTCGCCGGTCTCGGTCAGAGTCATACCCGATGCCAACTTCCTCCTTCTTGCTGCTCAGATCAAGACTGTGGGCTCGCACACGGTGGGAAGCACATGCACCCATGCGCGTATGGACACACGTGTGACTGTCCGTGTCTGTGTGGAACAGAACTTTGCCACCTCCTCGCGTTTCAGAGTGGGGTGGACGGCCGTCGCCGCGGGAGGCAGCCATGAGGGAGGGCTTCTTCTTGCTTTTTCTTTCCCCCGCCTCGTCCACTCACTGAGTCCATCCAGAGCCCAACCACCCTTAAGAGTTCTGTTTCCTACCTGTCTGTCTGCTCCCGGCACCCAGCACTACAGACGGGGGTCCCCAGTACCTCCCAGAGACTCTAGGAACATTCGCTGACGGAATACATGGGTGGCACGCCTTCCACGAAGCCCGGAAGGCCCTGCCTTTCCACCTGCTTGTCCCTCCCTCAGCTGAGGGTTGGCGCCACTCTGCTTTTCTCTTGGAACTTGCCCGGGTCGTCTGGGAGAAGTCGCTCCTCTCTCCCTCCCTGAGGCCACACCTCTGACCCCCAATCCACCCAGCTCAGTCACTGACCTCTGGCCCGACCTCACACGCGCGAGGCCAGCTGCCTGCCTGGCAGCAACTGCCTCCCCCGGGAACTCACACGCTCCCCTCGGGGCTTTCCTCCCTGGGGCTACTGCTGCCAGCGTCGCCTTCCCGCCTGTCCCCATCCCCATCCCTCCCACACCACACCCAGCCTGCCGACACCCACGCTGTAGCTTCGCTGACAGGATGATTTAATCACATCCTTACTGCCTTCAAGATAAAGGCCAAAGTCCCCCAAAGTCCCCAGCCTGATCTGGGAGCGTCAGCTGTCTGTTCCAGCCTTGCTGTCTGTCTATCGCTCCCCCCCCCGCCCCGCCCCCCGCACCAGTGCCAGGAGCTCACAAAACTGTAACCATGTCTAGGGCACACCTCTTCAACTCAGCCACCAGCACAGGGCCCAGCACAGAGCAGATGCCGTGTGTATGTGTGCAGTAAATGACGATGAGACACACACACACACCCAAGCCACCGAGACCATTTCCACTCACAGCGACCCAGTCTAGAAAGGATTTCCAAGGCTGTAAATCCTTACGGCGACAGTGAGTGTCCTCTTTCTCCCAGGGGTGGGGGGGAGGGCGCGCCGACCTTGCGGTTAGCATCAGTGCGGTTAGCAGTCAGCACTACCAGGTCTCTTTGCAAGAAAGGCTCGGATCTATGGACCATGAGAGGCCTTGCAGGCTGGCCAAGGACTCCCGAGGCGCAGGGCTGCAGGCTCAGGTTGGACGGTCGGCAGGGTCCACCACTCCACAGAGGAAAGGAAGCGTGCCAGGCTGTGAGTTGGGCCCTGCAGGCGGCCCACAAGCACTCTGGGAACTGAATCTCAGGCTCCCTGGGTGCCCTTCTTCCTAAGACAACTGGATGGCCCAGGCCCGGGGCATGCCCTCTGCAGAGGGTACACGAGCTTCCAGAGGCCAGTGCCTTGCCCTGAAGAAGCGTGCGCGCGCACGCGCGCGCGGGCCTCCTTACTGTCAGGACGTGGCAAGCAGGGGCTAATTCCGGATGGCACCCAGGCTCCGAGGGGAAAACGGGGTGCCAAGTTTGACCTTCACTCCACCGTTTTTCTGGTGAGTGCGGCATTGGTGGCATTTTTCAGAGAGGGCCAGGGGGACTGGGCATCGTCCAGCCTTCATGCTGTCCAGCGTCACATCAGGAAATGACCGGAGTCCCAAAGCAAGAATGGCTTCTCTGGGCAAGTGCCACAACATTTGGCTGGTGATTCTGACACCAGCCCCCAGGCGTGCCTGTGTGCGTGTGAGTGTGTGCGTGTGCCTGGAGGGCAGCTACAGTCTCATATCTCACTGCACCAGCAAGGACAATGATGACAGGCTGGACCAGTGCTGAGAGCGTCCATGCTGAACAAGAGCCACGGCCAGCTGGAGAGCACAGACCCCCCCCTTAAGGGTGACCCAGCACTGCCCACTGATAGTCACCATGGACTCAGGCCTACTATTTCAACCACAAATTAGAAAAGAAAAAAGAACCCCTCAAAACAACCCCCCCCAGCCACTCCCCCACCCCTTGGAGCTCAACGCACAGCAGCAGCCTTTGAATAAGCATGGGCAGCCACTGCCGCCGAGCCTGCGCCCGGCCGAGTCCAGGGCGCTCAGCGCGGACACGTCACCTGCCCTCCCAGCTCCCGCTGTCCTCTTTTTTAAAATGCGGCTAGAAACCCCGCAGCCCCCAGGAGTCTAGGAGAAGTGCACAGTGAGTGCCCTGGGAGAGGCCAGCCCCAGGCTTGGGAAAAGATGGTGACTGTCCTAACAATTACAGAACTGTCTAGGGCTGAACCCCACGCCCAGGCGACAGATGGGTGTGGCTGAGCAGCGTTTAAAAATGAGAGGACAAGAAGTGACCTCTTATGCCGGGTAGCACCTCACCTCGTCAAGCGCAGACTTCCAGGGCCAGACCAGCTAGGGACACAGGCGTGTCTCTAAGCTCCCGAGCTGCCTTTCTCTTACTAAGGCCACATGGGGACAGTCGCATGGTTTTCACAGGTTTGCTGGGACAGCTTTCTGAGGGACTGTGCCCGGTGCTGAGAGCCCTGCCTGGCTCTTGATGGCCGGCAGCGGAGGCTTCTCTGTCATCCCCAGCATCATCAGAAGGCGGGCACTCAGGAGCCCTGGCTGGTCAAACCGAGACGAAGCTGCTCTGGGTGCGTCATCCCCTGACTTTGGCCAACCGACAACCTGGGGACCTTGGACCTGCAGGCTGTTCTCACCCGGGCCAGCGGGGCCCGTGATGGAAACAAGCAGGAGGGTGCACAGGGCTTCCCCTCGCTCAAGACTTCCTGCAGAACAAAAGGAGGAAGACGACCCAATCCGAAGCGTACAAGGGGCTTGGGCTAGGATTTCACAGAGCGGCCACTGGAACACTGGTGCAAGTTCCAGGGGGGTGCTGTGAACGAACCGTGGGGGGAGTGCACGTTACAGCAGAAAGAGAGAAAGGCCACTCACACTTACCACCAGGACCCCGATTCAAGGCACAGACAGAGTTAGAGCGGATAAGCACCAGAACCCCCAGACACGCCTGGAGGGAGTAAAACCACAGTGGAGGACGGATAAGATCTACAGATGAACCAAACACCCAGCAGTCCCGCTCCCAGGCGTCCACCCAACATGAAAAGCCCAGCAACGTCACCACTCACGTGCAGCCCCCGCCCCAGTGGTGGTCTGTCCATGAAGCAGGAGCCCTGGTGGCACCGGGGTGACTGGGGGGCAGAAGACTTTCTTCTCCTGTGACGTACTGCCCCGTCGACTGGGTCACTGGGTCAGGATGACCCAACGGCCATGGCTTTGAGCTGAATGGCCTGGTTCATCCAGCAGGACACTCCACAGCACCAGCAGGAGCCATGGCAGCCGCCCACCACACACAGGACCTCAGGGCCAGGCAGGCATCCAACACCACACCCAGGAGGCGGCTTAGAAAGAAGAAACTGGACAAGTTTCTTTCCTGGGGGTCCTGTCCATGGGCATATCATATTTTTTAGACCAGAGGACATCCCTGACCCTAAGACACACTCAGTTTTTAGAACAGGAAAATAAGAAAAATATTCTGTGATAGGTAAGCTTGTTGTGACAACATGGCTAATGAATACAAGTAAGACCAACTGAAGGGTGGAGATAGAAACGGCTCAGCGAGCCCAGACCTTGTTCTCTTGCTCTTGGCTTCGGACCAGCCGGCTGCCTTGTTCTTCCTGTGCCTCGATCTCCAAGCAACACTACCCGTGGGACGCCTAACCCGTGGACTGTGTTGCTGTGAGTTGAGGTTCCTTCCAGCCCTGCTTCGCCACATTCCTGGGATATACATCTCTTGAGCTGGGGACTGTCGGACTCTGTCATCTGGCTGACTGTGGGTGACCTGCTCTGCTGTTTGCTGCTTGTGATCGGATAGCCTGCATTGCTCTACAGAGGACTGCTCGGCGGCCCTCAAGACTCCAAGGACTGCCAGTTTTCTAGCTGTCTCACGCAAGTGAGTTGCACCGAGCCATTTGTAGATTTTTTATAGATTAGTTGATGGTCTATTTCTTATCTGATATATTCTTGTGTGTGTGTGTGTGTGTGTGTGTGTGTGGGCATCACTGCCTCTGGTGGTCCTGGGCGCCACCCAGTGCCGCTCCTGAGAGCTGCCGCTGGATCCGAACCGCCAAGCCCGCGGGCCACAGTCCCGCACTCAACCACGTACGCCACTGGGGCTCAGCCCATTTGATATATTCTTCTATCTATACAAATATATAAGGAGAATCACTAGTGTCCCGGTTTTGCTTCTCTAGAGAACCCTGTCTAACACACTGACCACATAGTACCAGTATACTAAAATGTTCTGGGGTATCACACCTTTGGACCAGAAGACACACCTTCATTTCCCTCCCACTTTTTAAACACCGACTAGCTGATCCATGACGATTTGGGGACTCTCTCTGTGTGTTCACACTTCAGTAAGAACGTTAGCATTAAAACAGAGGCTCCAGCTTCCTGTTCACCTTTCCCCCCTCAGCTGCTGTGGAGTCCCAGCTCCTAAACCACAACTACTGCTGACGGCAGCCCCGCCTGGAGGCCCTCCCTCCAGAGAGTGCAGCTTTCTTTCCCTCGTCTGCTTCTGCGGCCTGGGGGAGGGCCAGGCACTTTGGAGAGTCACAGACACTTGGCTTTAAGCAAAAGAAATGTTTTTCCAACAACATCCTCGCAGGGAGAAAGAGCTCAATTGTCACACAGCACAGACGTCACTGAGGCGGTCGCAGGGGCGGGGGTGGGGGGGCGCACACGAGGAGGCCCTGGCTTGGAGCCAGCCACCCTGGGTGGGTGACTCAGCGCCCCTGGAGGGAGCCGCACCCAGGGGCCAGTTCTCTGAACTGAGCCCTTCTTGGGGCTCTTTCCGATAAACCTTCTTGGGGGCGACTTTAACTGGTGCTTATTGAGAACAGGACAGGAAAGGGAAACACATTTACTGTCAGACCTGGCTGTGTACTGGCCACCGCAAAACACCAGAGTCACAAACAAACAAGACATCAGAGTCCCATCAGCTAGGACCATCCAAACCACGTGTGCTGACCCAACAGAAGCTTTGGTTACAAGGCAAGGCTCTTTGTCTTTTTTTTTTTTTTTGGGGGGGGGTGCGCATCACTGCCCTCTGGTGTTCGTGGGCGCTACCCAGTGCTGCTCTTAAGAGCCGCTGCTGGATGTGAACCGCCAAGCCCGCAGGGCCGCAGTCCCACACTCAACCACTGCCGACACCGGGGCTCAGCCCTCTTTGTGTTTTTTTGACAGACAGAAGTCCCTATAAGGCTGAGCCCCGGTGGCGTAGTGGTTGTGCGCGGGACTGCGGCCCACTGGGACGGAGGTTCAATTCCAGCAGTGGGGCTGGGCCTCCTACTCCCACCATCGAGAGCAGTGATGCCCCCCCCCCAAAAAAAAACAAAACCCCAAAACAAAAAACAAAACAAAAGTCCCTGTAATAAATCAGACACTGCTATTTTGCAAACCCTAATGAAGTAACGGGGCTGCAGGAGACGGCTTTCGATCGTCAGAAAGCCGAGATACACTTTGTGGACCGAGGGGCACCTGGCCCAGGCCGAGGCATCCCCAATCGCCTCATCGGCACGTGCAAGCTGGACTGCCCATAGGAAGACCGAGAAAAGCGATGGCATTAGCATGGCCTGCCAGAAGGACGGACACATCTGACTTGGAAGGACAGTCGGACGCCCCTTAGGAGTGAGGCTAGCGAGACTGTCTGTATCTCACATACTTCGGACGTGACGTCCGCAGAGACCAGTCCCTGGAGAAGGACATCCTGCCTGATACACTAGAGAGTCTGGGAAACAGAGGAAGCCCTTCAACGGGATGCACAGGGACCGACCCCAGGGGCCGGAACAGAGCCAGGACCCGTTCTGGTGTGTCGGAGGGGGCTGCTCTGAGTCCAAGCCACGCAGACAATTGCAACAGTAACAAGGAAACAAGTGATGCAGGCCAAGCGCCTGGAAGGGCAAAAGCTTTACAGGAAAAGTTGATGAGCAGCTTTCCAGCGAGATCAGCATGTTGCCACCTGACATCGGCCCAGGCATCAACAAAATGAGACATATTTACATAGAGAGACAGACAGAATGAGAAAGCATACTTACTGTGAGGGGGTGGCTTGAGGGGAGAGAGAACTTGCATTATAATATTTATGTATCTATATTAACTTTTCTGTGGGTTTAAGCTTCTCCCTCAACAACAAGCTGGGGAAAAGACTTTGTCCAGGACAGACATGACAAGACCTGGACAACTTTTACACCCGGAGGTGATAGGTACGTGGAAGTCCACGATATCATTCCTAGTGGACTTTTAGATGTTTTAAGATTTCTAGAACAAATTAGAGATGGAGATGCATGTGGGTACGCTCTGGTCGACGTCCCCCCTAACATGGAAGCGGCTGGGTTGACCACAGGTACCTGCTCACGGCCACCCAGGGAAGGGCCGCTGCCCTGATCACTGGTTTGCAGATGAGGAAA
>PVJH01024685.1:0-32763 GCA_004026705.1 Nesogale talazaci
CCAAACTTACTTGGTTTATCTCTTCCTTTTCCAAGAAAAAAAAAAAAAACTACTCAGTGCTCCCCTGGCCATGAGCAGCATTGTTCTCTAGCCTATCACCCAGGATGAAGTACATGTCTCTGCTTCTGCAGCCCCTGGATCTGGATTCCAGCACTGCCCCCAGGGGGCAGCTTCACCCACTTTGGGCAACACACTCCCGAGGGTTTCACCTCACATCTCCCTGCTCTGACTCTGTGAATACCATCTCCTGCACCTGGGCAGGGACCACACTTCTCTGAAAACCCCAGAGGCAAATCCCCCCTCCTCCCGCCAAGCCCCGTCGCACAGCCACACCTAACAGCAGCCAGGGAGTGCATGGACGGCAGTCCTTACTTGACTAGAACTGTGTGACGGAACAGTGAACAAGTGCCGAGAGGCCCACGAGCAACAGGGTCTGGGTGGAGATGAGGGTACCAAGGACAGGGCTCAGAAGCCTGCAGGGGAGCTCCCAGTCAGCCTAGTACCACATGTGGCTCCCACACTGACATCCCAAGACAGAAGTCTGAGAGTCCGATGTGGGCCTCCAGCATGTGCTGCCCACTGCAAAGGCCTCCTGATGGCCCAGCTGCTGAAAGGCCTTCTCGGCTCCAGCCCTGTGGCCTGAGGACTCAGCACACACCTGCATGTTCCGGCCACCAGGTGTGTAGTAGCACGTGGAAACCCCTGTCCCCACCCTGCCTGTGTCCGGGTGGGCCCACCATCTATAAGCTGTTTCAACCCAACCAAGCTAGGCCTCTCTTCTTCCAACAGGGTGCCTGGAACCACCTGCATGCCCAGCCCGAGTGTCCCCTTGTTGGTGCCCATGTCCACACAGCCCAAGGACACAGTTCGCATCACCCAGACAGGAACTGCCCAGTCATCCTGGGACCACAGGGGTACACATGGCTAGCTCGCACTCCATCAGGGGCTGGGCTCCACCTTGTGCTCAGGTCTCGGGGTCTGGTGGGCAGTGTGAGGAGTCTGGCTGCCTGGCCTTGTGCCTCCTCTGGAGGCAGCCAGGAAGCCCAGGACAAGCTCCTTTCTTTCCCCACCCTTCCTGGCTGGCTCAGCCTAGGGCTGCAGCCTCTCCTACCGTCTCAGGTGACTCCTCCTCCTGCAGCCCACCCCCACCCCCACCCCCATCCCCAAGAGCCCTCTGTCCCTTCATGGTTGGCCATCTTCCCGTGCCTGGACAAGTCTATTCACTGCCTGCAGTTCAGATTACAGAAGTCCCTCAGTAAAGGCAGGCAGCACCTCCAGCTGCCCTCCACAGGGACCACACAGATGCCTGCCTGCTGCCCATAACACAGGAGGCTCGAGTTCCACGGACGCTTCAAAAGACAAGCCAGGTGACCTGCGTCTGAAGCCACAACCTTGGAGACCCCAAAGGCACCTTCCTCCTTCCTCTACACACCTTGGGGATGGGTGGGTGGGGTGTCTGCATGGATTCAGAATTGAGGCAATGTTCACAAAAGCAACAGGGACAGGGCTTGAGACACCGCCACGACCACCACCACCCTCACCCCACCCACTGTCACTGCTAACCTCTGACCTGTGTGAGGGTCCCGCCCACCCTCTGGAGTGCTGATACACCAGCAAGCAGTCTGTTAGCAGTGAAGCCGTGTGAGAAACTGCCTTCACCGGGAGTAAGACCTCTCCCCACGTCAGACAAGCAGTGGCCCACATGCTCCCCGCTGCGTGGCAGGAGGCTTTAGGAAGGATAGTTTGCAAGTAGCCTTACCTGTCTCCCCACATTCTCCTGGAAAGCAGCCTGGGAACAGAAAGAATAAGCAAACAGCAGGGTTGAGTTTGGTTTGCTTTTTGCTAAACATCAGAAGGTAAATTCAAAACAAACACAGTGCAGTAGAAATGACCCGTGGCTTTGCTTTTTAAACAGAAGCTTTCATTGTTAGCTGCTGGCCTGGGACTTAGCCGCCTGCTCCGTGTGCTGGTGTGCTCAGGGACCACGGCCCAGCATGTCCTCAGAGCAGCCTGTGGGCCAGCACTGAGTCTCATGAGCAGACACTTCAGGCCCTGCAACCATGAGAATCAGAGCAGAGCCCAGGAGAGGTGCCTGTTAGGCAGACGTACATCAATCCAACATCCAACAAGCCTTTCATTGGGGGTTTTATGGGCACTGCATGGAGTACCCATGCTGGCCACAGTCCCTGCTGACCTCTGACCTCTGAGGGTCCCTGAAGGAGTGGCACCTGCTGGTGACCAGGAACAGCTGTGTGGGCACAGAGTGCTCAGCAAGACTCAAAGTCCAGGCTGTGCACAGGTTACTGGGTGACACGAGGCTTGCTCCAGCAATGCTCCCTCTGGGCAGGGCCAGGTTTCTGCGCTCTCACCATGTCCTGCGGCGGCGTGTGACTAAAGGTCAGAGCAGACTGCTCATGACAGGCCGGTGTCACTGGGGACAATACCCACCTTCTGCTTACCAGCCTGCTGACCTCCCAGCCCCAGGTCCCCAGTGGGGGGCCATCCGGCTTCCCCTGTGCCAGCCCAACTCTGTGTGCCGATGGCAGGTGGAAAAGGTCCAAGGCAGGAGTCAGGGGTCACAGCTGGGAGAGGCCACACTAGGCAAGTGGCAGCAGCCTCTGAGAAGCCCCTTCCTACTGTGAATACAGCCAGGGCAGGGAGCGGCCAGCCAGTGGACAGAGGAGCAGGGGCAGCAGCTCTTAAGAGCAGGCTGAGGCATCCCCCTCGGCCACAGAGCTGGGGGGACAACAGGCCCCAGCTGGCCCTAAGCCCACACTGTGTCTAAACAGGTGCGTCCAGGTGTGCCAGGCAGCCTGGCAGCTGAGAGAACCAGAGGCACGAGTTGCCTCAGGGCCCAGGGGAGCATCGCCCTTCAGGGACTGCAGGCTAAGAGCAGGTCTGGGAGGGAAGCATGTTTCTGAGGTGTTGTATTCCTTCTACTACCAATGTCAAAGGAGGTGAAGAGGTAAAAGGGCTCAAAAGACATCCTGTGAAAGAGGTGTTCGTGTGAATCACGTGCACCACCCAGAAAGACATTCGCTGCTCTGGGAACACAGGCAAAAGTTAAAAATGTGGCAGGATTTATGTGGGAAAGCACCGGGGGGAGGCAGGGGATGCTAATGGGGCAGAGAGCCCCTATCAGTAGCCCCAGTGAATGTCCGTTTACTTGGGAGAGTCACGCTGTTAAAAAAAAGAGGTAGGTAAAAGATACACACTTATCTGAAATTCATTGAGGAAAAGGACAGGTTCCCTGGGGCATAGAAAGGAAGGCTTCCCCTTCAAGCCTGTCTCAGATAATGGGGTAGAGGCAGCAGCATAGAGGGGAGGTGGCTAAGCAGACCCACCACTGCCTCCACTCCCCCCACTGCACCTCAAGACGCCCACATCATGCTCTTACAGCCTCACCACAGCAGACAGCTGGCTCTGGAAAGTCAGGAGAACCACACTGAGGCTGAACTGATTTGCAGATTAAAGGTGACAACTGTCAGTGAGTTAGTGGGGAAAAGTGTCACCTCATCTCAGGGCACAGGAAGGGGTCAGCTAGAGGATGAAGGTGGGAGGACTTCACAAGGGTAACTTTTGGACTTTCTGTGACAGAAAGATAAAGCCCAGCCCACCCGGGACCCAGCGGGCTGCCCAGCGCTCCAGACTGAGCAAGTCCAGGGAACCATCCAGGCTGATTATCCCTGGGCGTGGGCTGCAGGGCTCTATCATTAAACTGGAGAGACTGGGACTTCTGAGCCTGGGGACAGGGCTGTGACACAACTGAGCTCCCGAATTCTGGGAAGGAAGCCCATCTCCACAGGTCAACCCCTGACCAGAGGGCACAGAGACACACACGCCGGTGTGTAACTAGTAAGGACAAAAGTGAGCCCATCTCTAGCCCTCACTCACCACAAATGACAAGCAGAAAGATGAGGGAGAAGCAGGCCATCTCCACCGAATGCCTATTCTGAACACACTGGGGCAAGGACATTGCTCAACTCCTTCTGTGAGGCCTGCACCACCTTGAAGTCTGAGAAACATCACAGCAAAGAAAACTACAGCCTCGAGTGCCAACAGACAGACTCACACCCCCTCCAAAACCAGGGGTTAGTCAACCCAGCCACACAAACATACCACAGGGTACATCACTGAGAGGGGCCGAACCAGGACTGCCTTGATACCCAAACCAGCTCACCTTCCCCAGCAAGAGAGCAGGACAAAACCCCGAGGCCATCTCTAAAGATGCGGAGCGCGCACTCCACAGGCTCTAACGTCACCGTGGCAAAAGCTCCGCGCAAGGCAGCGGCAGAAGGAAACTTCACCAGTCCGCTCTGGAGCCACGTGCGCACGCGCACACACTCAGACTGGAAGTCTCCCAGACATCAGGGAGGAGGAGGGATGGACACTCCTCACTCAGCAAGAAGAGACGGCAGGCTCCTGTTTTAAGGAAATCATCAGGAACACACACAAAATTCTTTTGTAGATCCACACGCTAGAAACAAACATTTGGGAAATAAACTCAAAAATACAATTCTTTTTACAATACTATCAAAAAGAATATACACATATGTATGTCTTTTTCAGGGAAAATTTCAGCCTAGAAAGTCCAAGTCTGTTCTCAGGTGCCACAGAATTGGTTCTGGCACATATCAACTCTACACACAACAGAAGGAAACACTCTCAGTGCTGGGCCATCCTCCCACTCGGTCAGTCCATCTCCTGGAGGGTCTTCTCCTTTAAGAAGACTCAGCTGTCCCTCTGTTTTACCAAGTATGATGTCCTTCTCTGGGGATTGTTCCCGCCTGCTAAAATGTCCCAAGTACATGAGATCTCACCATCTCACTTCTTACAGAGCATTCTGGCTAAACTTCTATCAACGACACATATGTTCGTTCTTCATCAAAATTGTAATTCAAAGGCATTATTTCTTTTCCAGTCTTCCTAATCCATTGCTTTTTCACATGCATTTTGAGCTGACTGAAAAATACAACGCTTAGGTTCAGATGCACCATAACTCCTCAAGGTGACATCTTTGCTTTGGCAGATTTGTCTAATGCATTGTGTCGTTTGATTTCTTAACTGCTGCTTCCATGGCCAATGATTATGGCTCCAGGTAAAATTAAGTCCTTGACAATTTAACTTTTTTCTCCACTTATCATGTTTCTGTTTACTGTGAAGATTTGTATTTCTTTATGTTGAGATGTAATCCATACTGAAGGTTGCAGTCTGATCTTCATCACGAAGCGCTTCATGTCCTAATCCCTTTCAGCGAGAGGCTATGTCATATGTGTACTGAAGGCTGTTAACCCTTCGATCCTGAGGCTGCATTCTTCGTGTACAGCATCTCAGATTATCTGCAGAGCGTGACTACACATTGAAATCACATGGTGAAAGGATACAACCCTGACACACACCATTCCGGATTTTAAACCACACTATTCACCTGTTGTGTTCCAACGATTTCCTCTTGACCTATGTACAAGTTCTGCATGGGCACAATTAAGTGTTCTAGAATTCCCCTTCTTCACAATGCTGTCCATAATCTGCTGTGATCCACAAAGTGGAGTGCCTTTATAGTCAATAAAACACAACAGGTAAGCAGCCTTCCTGTGCTCTATCTGACATTAGCAACAGCATACCTAATCCCATGTCCTCTTGTGAGTCCACTGAATTCCTGACAGTTTGCAGTTGATGTATCCCTGCAACTACTCTTTCATTGTCTTCAATCATGTGATAGTAATGACACCGCTCAATGACTTCACCTTATGTTGGGTTACCTTTTTTTAAAAAATGGACACAAACATGAATCTTTCCCAATCTGTTGTTCAGGTAGCTGTCTTGCAAACTTGGGAGGCATATGAGGGAAGACCTGCAGGGCTACATCCATTTGCTGAAACATTTCAATTGCTGTTGTCAATTCCTACAGCCTTGTCTTTTTGCCAGTGCCTTCAGTGTAACTTGGACTTCCCACTCTGTGCCATCCATTATGGAATATATGCTAATCTCCTGAAATGACTGAACATTAACTAATAATTTTTGATACAGTGACTCTTGATGCTATCAGCTAAGCATTTAACTGGCAAAAGCAAGATCAGCAGTCCCAAACCCACCTGCTGTTTCTCTGGACAAAGATGAAGGTGTCTTATTCTATAAAGGTTTACAGCCTTGGAAACCCTACGCAGGGTCACTATGAGATGACGTCAACTCAGTGGGAGTGGATGTGCCATTCAATATTGCGACCATCGCATCACCAAGCGTTGCAAGTTGCAGCTTGAATACTTTTCCTTCAGTTCTGTTCAGCTTAAAAAACAATGAGTGTGTAGGCTGAGCCCCGGTGGCGTAGGCGTTGTGTGCGGGACTGTGGCCCACTGGGTTGGCAGTTCGAATCCAGCAGCAGCTCTCCAGGAGCAAGGCTGGACCGCCTACTACTAGTCAATACCAGGGTAGTGATGCTACCAAAAAAAAAAAAAAAAAAAGATGAGTGCGTTCTTTTCTCTTGGTTTTAAAAAGTTGGGTTTTGCACATATTTTTAATATACTTTGTCCTCTTAAGCTCCCCTCTGGAATCAGGTCTTTAAATCTATCATTTCTTCCATTCACTTAGTTACTCTACGTTGGAGAATAAATTTCAGAGTCACTTCTGATGCCCATTTTTGGTCTGTCTTTCTTGTCTGTTGCATAATCCTCTCGTTACTTCATGCAGGAGGTCATAACCATTCATCTGGTCTTTATTCAAATATATATCTGAGATAGTCTCCAAATGCATATGGAATATATGCAATGTTGCACTGTAGCTCTTGTGGATTTTTTTTTCCTTCTTTTTTTCTTTTTTTTTTGTGGGCATCACTGCTCTCCGGTGGTGGGAGTAGGAGGCCCAGTCCCACTGCTGGAATTGAACCTCCGTCCCAGTGGGCCGCAGTCCCGCGCACAACCACTACGCCACCGGGGTTCAGCCCGGATTTGTTTTAATTTTCTTCGGTTTCAACTGGAACTTGCATATGAGTACTTGCTGCTCTGTTCCACAGTCAGTCCCTGGACTTGTTCTTGCTGGTGATACTGACGACCTCCATCATTTCATTTCCACAGACATAGTCGATTTGATCCCCGTACATTCCACGTAGCAAGGTCCACACGGAGAGTCACCATTTATGTGGCTGAAAAGGTGCCCCCAACACATCTGTCATTAGTCTCACACAATTCTGTATTTTGATCTCTGGCTTCACGTCATCAAGGCCTTATCTCCCAACTACAGGTCCTTCACTTCCAGACTCTGTACTTCAATCATCAGTAATTATCAACGTATCTTGTATGCAAGTTTGGTCAACTTCCTATTGCAGAAGATGGCAAAGACCTTCCATTCCTTCATCTTAGGCATTCGTGTTGGCTGACTGATGTGGATCGTCATCATCAGACTAGCTGGTTTCCCTTGTGGGGAACCAACAGCGGCATCTTCCAGAACAGATCCTGAGATATTTTTCTTGTCAGTGAACACCACGCCACTCCTTTTCAGTTTGTCGTTGCAAGCATAGATGACAACATATCGGTTCATTTCAGTTCAGAAATGACACATTTCTATTTCATTTCTATTGGATTACTGGCAGTTTTCCTATAGTCACACTTTGTAAATTCCAGGTCTAATTAATAGTGGTGTTTTCAACTTTTTCTTCTAATTGCCGTCCCACAACAGCGAATGAAGGTCCTGAAAGCTGTCCTCTATTGAAACATGAGCGCTGACTCTATTTTGAGGAAGCAGCTCTTCCTCAGTCATATTCTGTGTGTCTCCCAACCTGAAGAGCTCAAGGTCTGTTGCTGTACCCAACAATGCCTCACTGCTATTCAGAAGATTTTCACTTGCCAGTTTTTAAAAAGTTGACCATCAGATTCTTCTTCATAGTCTATCTTAGCCTGGAAGCACCACTGAAACCTGTCCACCATGAGTAACTCTTCTAGTATTTGAAATGCTTGTGGCATAGCTTCTAGCATCACAACCACACACTACAAACTGGTAGACAAGGAGGAGACTTACACACTAGAAAACTACAAAACATTGGTGAAAGACCTAAATAAATAGACATTCCATGTTCCTGGTTAGAAAATTCATTATTAAGTGTTAATTCATTAAAATGCATTCTCCACAACTTGATATATCCATTGCAATCACTATTAAAAATTCCAGCAGAATCCATGTGGTCAAAATGTTCAGAACCCATACAAATATCATCAAACTCTTCCAGGGTGAAGCCAGCATCTTCGACGGTTTGAGTGATGTGTCAACTTGGCTGGCCCACGAGTCCTCCTGGTCTGGCAATTATGGAATGATGTGGTCATCTTCTACTTTGTGACACAATGTAATCCCCTCCCCTGATGTGCTCTGATGTCCTCAACCATAGGAGTGTGGCCTGCATCCAGCACGGATGGCCATTTTAACAAACCTCACTGGCATTTTTGCTCACTCCAGATCTTGAATCTATCTTGTCATCATCTGACCTCTTGATCTTTGAACTTCAGCCAATGAGCCCCTACAGGGAAGATCTGACACCTGACCTACAAAGTTGGAGCAGTCCAAGCTCATGTGAGCTCACAACCATGTGAGCCAGTTCCTCCAATGTGTGCATCCGTGCGTTTTCCACTGGTTTTACAATTCTAGAGAAGCCAGTCGTGTTAACAACACAATACCTGCTGGAGGCTGCACAGGATGCCCCAGGATTATGCTAACACAGTCTTTAGTGATTACAGTGATTAGTGTGATCAATAGGTTCGTTTCAGTAGATTTCCAATTTATTCATGGATTGGTCAAAACTATAAAAACCATGGTGAATTTTTTTTCTCCCACAATCAAGGAAGTGAATCTAGGAGAAATTTGCCTAAAATGTGCTCTGTCTAAAATAGTATGATAAAATTAGAGTAAACAGGTTAACTTTTTTGTCTACTTGAGTCACACATCACTGGAGTCGTCCATTCTTGGTTCTGATCTAAAAGATTTGGGATTGGTTGGGAAGTCCTTTATCAAAGAAACATGATTGGTTTCATGGCATCAAAATGGTTTAAAACAGTTCCGTCATGGCTGATGGAACAACGTAGCAACCAAATCACTTGCATATAGTAATTTTACCTACGTAGGAAAGCAGATAGCTGTGGACACATTCAAGCCAGTATGGGGATGGCCTCCATCCTGGGGTACAGTCAGGATCCCATGCTTAAGAGATGCGGTTGCAGTGCAACACTTTCATCCCTTTCAACCACATCTTCACCATTGTGAATCGGTTCAGAGTTCTGGTTAATCTGTCAGATCATTGTTCAAAGGGGCACATTTTAATGAATTCTTTCTCTGGTGATTTTCAACAGTTTTGAAGATTCATAATTTTGATTATTCTTGGGGGGGTTGTTTTTTGTTTTGTTTTTGGGGGGACATCACTGCCTCTGGTGGTCGTGGGCGCTACCCCGTGCTACTCCTGAGAGCCGCCACTGGATTTGAACCGCCAAGCCCGCGGGCCGCAGTCCCGCACTCAACCACTTACGCCACCAGGGCTCGGTCCAATTTTGATTATTCTTAACACTGAGTCCTCAAAGTCTTCTGTCACTTTTACTTCTGTATGTTAACTTACTTATATCTCAATATTTTAAAAGACAAATATACTTAAATGAACGAAAAAAAAACCCATATACAATCAATATGTCTCAGGTACACCAAGGCATACCCTCCCACCCCGTATATCTCAGGTGTGCTGTAGTACAGTCTAGCGTACTAGCACCCAGAACATCTTGTGCACCCATCATACATATCCTGGTCCATCCAGCACGCCCCACTGCCCCATGGTCGAGGGCACTGTGCTTGGTGACGTGCCTCTGGGACATTAACCAGCAACGAGTGACCCACTCTGCCTTTACAGCCAGGCCTCACTCCCGGAAGTGGCTCCTCCATTCCTTAGGCTGAGCAATGTCTTGAGCAATGTCTAACCACCAGGTCTGCCCCAGTTCCCTAGCAGCAGACAGGGGTTGACCACTCTCACAGTCCAAAGGCACCCCCAGACCAGGATGCCAGCAGGGTGAGAATTCACGGGCAATGGGCAGTCTCCACCCTCATCGATGTCCTCCTGCTTCAAGAGGTGAGGGGGCCAGCAGAGCAGATACTGTGGAGAAGCAGTCTGGGGTGGCAGATGTCACAGCTGCGGAGCAGACATTCATGGTCACAGCTGCCCAACCACACAAAGTCATGAAACAGAAGCTTACCGAGGCGGCTCTTCTGCAGTTCACGTCACGGTCAAACACAGTGGCGATCACGAGTGCGCTGCGGGGACACAAGACGGTCGGTCAGGAGGGCCCTGGGCACCAGGCTGTGTTCAGCACCCAGTGCTCTCCTAGCGCACTGCTGCAGCTCACTGGTGAAACACTGAATCCATCCCTCCTCGCCTCTTCTGGCTATGCCTCCACTGCCAAGCGTAAGGCACCACAATACTATCTCCCCCAGGTGTTGGTGTCCCCGGGTGGCAAGGCTCAGACCCCAAAGCATTCATCCTCCCTCAGGTGCCCTGGCCCTCAAGCATCTCTACCCCCAGCCCCCAGGTGCTGGGCTCTTGAAGGACCCACTCGTCCACAGTGGTCAATCCCTCCAGGCATCGCTTCGGCACCCCACCCCACCCCCTACCCAGTGCCAATCCACACTTTTCCCCATGACTCCCAAGGTCCAGTGCAGGCATGAATCCCTCCAGACACTGACCCCCCCCCCCATCCCACCCCCAGTGCCAGGCCACTGAGGCCTGGTTCCCACCAGGCTTCAAGTCCCCCTGAATATAAAAGTGGTTGCACCCATGGTGCCAGTGAGGCCAGGGCAGCACTGTGCAGTTCCCCAGAAGCAGATCAGGTGTACGGTGGTCAAGAACAGAGTGTTTGTGAAGAACGTAGCAGTTCTCGGTCAAAGTGCCAAGGCAGAGCAGGGCAACTCTGCACCTGGTCTGGGCAAACGGGTGTCACAAGCCAAAACTGCACCTGGCATCAGGGCCACGAGAACCCACCGTCCAGGGCCCTCCTCTGTAGTGGCGTGCCCACGTCTGGAAGCAGTTACCCCAGTCACTCACCACAGGTAATCACCGCAGAAACAACTTCGCCAAGTAGGGAACACAGCTGCTACCTGCTGCCACGTAAACTCCTGCAGGGGACCGAGTGGGCACAGCACCCCCACAGCCCGGCAGTGGCAGTCTCAGAGAGACGGATCCACGCTCACTGCACCAGTTTTTTTGGCTGTCAGCAGACCAGAAAGTTGACTGGGCAGACTGCTGCTGCTGTACCACAGGCCGGACAGGAGGAGGCTGGGCACTCAAGAGTCCCATCTCATACCACTTGTGGAGAAAATGGCTAGGAAATGCCCCATCTCAGCCGCAAATGGTGTCGCGAAAGCAGGTCAGCAGCCGGCCACACAGTGCTCCCTCACCTCCTGCCCACCATGCTGCCTGTGCCCTGGGAGTCCTGGTTTGGGCAGGTGTGGGCCCAGGGGGAATCATATACTCGAAGGTTCTGATCCAAAGGCCTGCCTAAATGCGGAAACTGTTCAAGTGAAGAAGTAGCAGGTCTTTTTCTTTTTTAATTTTTTTTTTTTGTGGGCATCTCTGCCTCTTGTGGTCATGGGCGCTACCCAGTGCCACTCCTGAGAGCCGCTGCTGGATTTGAACCGCCAAGCACGCAGGCCGCAGTTCCGCACTCAATCACTTATGCCACCGGGGCTCAGCCCGAAGTAGCAGGTCTTATATCAGAGTGAGACTTCCATTTAACTACCCATTGAGTGAAAGACTGACTCATGCAAAAACATGGCAAATATCCTATTCACGTGGCTAAAAGGAAGCAGAATCAAGCCTATATACTGCACATTTCCACAACACTCCAGAAACAGTGAACTCACGGGCATCAAGAAGCTGGGACAGTGTGGGAGCCCGGATAGGGGGATACTGGATGGCGCTGCAGACATGCAGGGTTCTCACATCAGGTGGCCAGCACAGCAAGAGCAGACCTGACCAAACAACCACGTTGGTGGGAGAGGTCATGGGGAGGAGGGTGCCCCTCCCCCACCCCACCCCACCCCCACCTGTCGCCCAGGCTTGAGGAGGAAACGCATCACCTTGGCTGGCAGGTCTATCTTCACAGAGTGAACCCTTCTGCACAACATATGCACAGAACTGAACAGGCAAGAGTGTCCCCACAGGGGGTGGAGCCCCAGATCCTCACTCTCTGACAAAGATGGGACAAATAAGAACTGGGGGTAAGGGAAGAGTCTGGGGGGCTGGCCCCAACTCAAGGGTGTATATGCACATCAGATCCCTGAGATGTACAGGAGTACATCAGAAAGTATTGCTACTGGCTTCCCAGCTCCTATGTTGCATGGGTTTACTCCAAAAAAAAAAGTGCTGAAGCCCATCCCTGCTTCCAATGCCGGCTACAGACCAGTTCTCTCCTGCCTCCAGTTCATGTGGGCAACTTGAGGAAAAGGTGCTGTCAAAGGTTCTATTGGACCAGTTTCATTCAAAGTAGGGAGGGCACCTCAGAAGACGGGCACCTCAGAAGCCAGGCACCCGTTTTCTTGTTTGAGTCTTCTTTTAGTTTTCCAAAGGGCATAGTCTTGACAGATTTTATCAAGACATAGTAAGACCATGAGGGCTGATTATGGAAAAGTTTCTGTAAAACTGCACACTGCACGGGGAGAAAATGATACGGAACTTTTCTTCTCCTATCATGATGATGCACATGCTTCTATTTTGAGACTAGCAAGGGTTGTCTTTCGAGAATTTCCTTGGGAAATTTTGCCCAGCCCCTCCTGAGCCCTCATCCTGCCCTTGACTGGCCCACCCAGCAGTCCTCATCCTGCCCTGCCTTCTTTTTGTTCTAGAAATTCAGAGAAGATTTCAAAGGAACCCAACGTAAGTCCACTCTGTGTTCCCATTCCTCACGGTGCAGGAGACCAATCTCCGCAAGAGCGAACTGCAGACAGACCCCAGCCCAAGAGACGCTACAGACAGACACCTGGCCTGAGCTCCTCTGGGGTCCAGGTCCAGCAGGTTTGGGGTTAGAAATAGACAGTTGGAAATAGACTGTTGTGATGGGTACGCAATGACTCTGTGAACACACGCTCAACACTTTAAAGAGCGGATGGCGAGTAAGTTCCTTCTATTTCAACCAATCTATTGTTTCAAAAAGGAATCAAGTCATGAGTAGCTAAGGCCTTGTCACAGGTCAGAGGGGCCAGGAAGCACAGGGACGAACTGCAAAGTAGGGGTCTGGGTGAGCAAGGGCCTGGACAGGAGCAAGCTGCTTGCTCCCTGGGTCTTGCCTCCTTTCCCTCCCCAGGCTGCAACTGCATGAGAAGTGAGCACCTGGTGAAGTCAGACGGGGGTGACATGAGAACTCTTCTTTGGGCCTAAAGGCAGCAGGCGGGGTTCTGAGCTCAGCAAGGGAATGGCACAGAATACAGGCAGCTCCCTTGTTTTCTGCTTTACAACAAACATTGGTGGTCATTGTAAGATCCTCCAGAAGAATGAGACCTGCATATATGCCACAGCAGACTGCACTGTAACCTCAGGAGCCCACTGTGACCTCATGTTCCTACTGTGACCTCCAGCCACCACTGAGACCTCACTTCCTGTGATCTCACATCCCCAGTCATGGTCCCACAGTTCCTCAGAGAACGGCCTGAGACTTGGTCACAGCAGGTACTCAGTGTCACTAGCTAAATCCAGGTGCTTGTGTGGCCCCAGGGAATGCCATGAAATACTCATTCATCCCTATTTTATGCCAACGTCACTGTGCAAAGCAGATAAATGTAACTCCATTTCTGACGGTGGCTGGGGGCGGGGGGCTGTCACAGGGCGTTAACTACACATATACCTGGAGATGCATGAGATTTCAAATACAGCCTGTTTTATTAAAACCGGTTTTGATTGGACTAAATAAAGAAAGGCTACTCTAATTTCACACTTTCCAAAAAACTAGCTTGTCTAGAAATACCAGTATGTTTGAGATGCAAACAGGTTTGATGTTACTGGGTAAACATAAGCCCGGGTGATCTTTCCCTGCGCGCCTCCTCCCACAGGCACTCCAAGGGCCTGTTTGTGCTCTGCTTAGAAAGTTCTGCTTAGAAAGCTATGCCCTGAGCTCTGCGGGAGGGAGAGGGCACTCGCTCCCACCCAGGAGAGGCCACATCTGCATGTGCCTGCACCTGTCTGCTCCCTCTGCAGGTGAAGTGACATTGCTCACCAGGGTTTCCTAATAGGGGAGGGGCTACGTCACACATAAAGCTTCTCTCTCTCTGTCCAAATCAAGGACACACACATCACAACTTGCTGAGCCCGAGGCACCTGATTTCAGCAGGTCCCACAGAAAGTGGCTTGACACCTTTCTTCCTGGGCTACTAACATCCTACAGAGATAAGAAGCGCCGCTTCTACCTTATGTAAGAGTAATCCTTTACTTCCAGCCACTCTCAAAGAACCACAGCAGGCATGTAAGAGCTATGCTTCCTGGGAGCTGCAGAGCATGTTTTTCAAGTAAAATGTGAGCCCTGCCTGGGGCTCTCACCATTCCGAAACCACGAACTCAAAGAGCCTGTGCCAACACCATGGCACCGAGAGACCAGGCACTCCTGGGTGGGGCTTCTCAGTGGGGTCACCAGGACGCCTGTAAGCCCAGGACACTGCTCTGCGGTGGCTCACAGTTCTAATTCTGCACAACCTGGCCCTCAAGGGATCTCTGTGCTAGCCCCTCACCCTCAAACCCCATCTTGCTGCCCAGCCTGGAGGCGGGGGGCGGGGGGGAGGTGGTGGGGGGCGCACTGTGTCCTGCCTACCCAGAGAGCTGCTGGTACAAGACAACTGTACACGTAGCCACCTCTCACTGACGTCAACATCAGCAGTTACAACAGAGTTTCAGGTGAGGAAATCGTGGGAAGGCGGTGACCAACAGCGCTGGAGGCGGCGGCTCAGCCTCACTGCCAACACCCTGTCTTCACCTGTCCACGGGGGGGCCCTCCTGCACCTGTCTCTCTGTGCACAGAGCTCAGCTGGTTCCAGGGGTGGCACCAACACCACGCTGGAGCCCACATTCCCCCAACAGAACTCAGAGTCCATGAGACAGATGGGCCACCGCCCCCGGCGCAGCATGTAGGAGCCTGGTGGTGGCCTGAGCTGCTCGCTGCAAGGTCGGCAGTTGGAGAGCAGGGAGGAAGACGAGGCGCTGACTACTCTTGTCAAGATGGGCAGCCTTAGAAACCCACAGGGGCAAGTCTACTTTGTCCTAGCGGGCTGCTGAGTCAGAACTGACTTGAGAGCAGTAGGTTTTTAAACCTCAGGTGCCCAGGGAGTGGGGGTCACAGGCACGCCATCCCCACCCCACTCCAGCTCCTTGGATTCTTTGGGTTTTTGTTTTGTTTTTTGGGGGGGGCATCACTGCTCTCCGGTGGAGGGAGTAGGACAGCTCCTTGGATTCTTATCAGAAGTTTCTATTTCTGAGTTTTGATCTCACTTGTCAACTTCTCCAGGGCACACCACTGAGCTTATGAAAGAGGTAGAGATGCCCAGATTGTATCGCTGGACAGAATTATGGGGCTTCAAAGCTCACAATTAAATGCAGTCATTTGTGAGGGGCCCCGGGAAGCAGAGGGGGGCCCCACCCGCCCGATACTCAGGAGGGAGGGAGGGCGGGAACTCCTGCAGCATCCTCACGCTGACCTGCTAGGTGACTCACGGCCTCGCCCCTGCCCCCGCGGATGCCAGGAGTCCGGACGGACAGGAAGGGCGGAGAACAGCCACGAACCTGTTGGACTAGACTGGAGGAACGGCAAGGCGGCTCCCCAGGTGCAGGGTGAGGGACAGCAGGCGCTGGCCACCTCAGCCCTAGTCGAGGGGAGGTCAGAGAGGGCATGTGCGAGAGCAGCCGTCATGAGGTGCAGCATGTTAGCAATCACAGCACATCAAAGGGTCAAGGCCTGCCACCCTTTCCCCAAAGAGACCTAAGCCCAGCCCCGGTGGGTGACATGGACGTGACCTGGACACAGTGACCGTCCTGGGTATGTATGGTCTGGGTCAGCTGCCCAGATCCGAGTCCTCCTGGGACATCTGAGGACATGCTGCCACTAACCTGCTCAGGCCAGTGTGTCCGATGGCCACACTATTCAGGGGATATCCACACACCCTGAAGCCTGTCCCCAAATGCTGTCGCTTCACAAACGGGTATGCTCCAAGACTCACCACCTTCCAGGCCCTTGCGAGCGTCTGTCCTATGCTCTGACAACTGAAGGGTTGGGCCCTACCCCAAGGGCAGCAAGTATCCCACATTCTTCAACACTGGGGGTCACCCTCCACTCTCATGAACTACACCAACACATACTAAGCCCCTCCCCCTCCAAGGGCCTCCAGTGCTGCCATATTCTGAGACACACAGCTGTCACAGTGACGATGTCACGCTCTCAGACCATGGGTCGCTGTGCCAGTCACAGCCGCCTTGGAGCAGGCAAGCCAAGCTAGGTCTGACACTGACATGTCACTCACTCTGGGAGCACTCTGCTGACACAGGTGAGAAGCAGGGCCAGAGCTGTGGCTGACAGAGCTCCCATGAGGGCAAACCCAGGACAGTCGAGCTGTGCATGATGAAGTGGGCACCCCTGCGATGGAGGCTGGTCTGCCAGTACACTTTTGGATGGTGTTCTGCCCACAACTGGGCAGTGTCTGGCCCACACAGTGGGAGGATGATGGGCAGTAGTAGCCCAAAGTGCCTGCACCTACATGACCGAGATGCTGGGACCCTCTGCCATCCTCTGTCTTAGCACCACTGTTGCCACACTGGCAGGCCGGGTGAGGAGGGCCAGCCTCTACCATACTTGGCACGCAGATGCGGCAGGCAGGCAGGCAGGTGGCAGGTGGATCCTGCCTATGTACTCTATGTGCCTGAGCAGGAGCTCCTCTGCTTATGGAGGTGGCTGGGCCAGGCCACGGGACACTCCCGAGGGCAGCCCTCACTGCCTGACCCTTAGCTCACCACAATGAAAGCTGATCTTACTGCCCTGACAAGGTGGCTGACAGAACGGGGCACATGGCATACCTACTTTCTTCATCCAGCTGCAGACTGCTCCCCCACCCCCCCAAGTGAGAGTCCTGACACACAGAAAAGCTGTGCGGCAGTGAGGCGGGGACAAGGGGCCCGAGCAGCAGCAAGCAGGGCTCTGGCAGCTCCTCCCCTCCAGCAGGCATTGTGCCCCGAGAAACAAACACCCTGCTGCACAGCATCTCCCAGCACAGCGCTCAGGCCCTCCGGCCTCTCACCCTCGAGGACAGGAAGGGGCAGACAGACAAATGCCCTATCTGGTCAGTGTGAGCTGTGTTGTGATAGACACAGTGTCGCCATCCACTACACTCAGAGCCCAGACCCAACATACCAACCACTGTCCAGGACTCAGGTGCTGCTACTGGGCCTTCCTGAGAGGTGGAGGGGGAGCTTACAGGAAAGAGCACAATTTCAAAATCCATTTTCCTCCTTCACTTTTCCAGTAGAAGTAGTGGGGAGGAGTGTTTATAAAATGTGGGGTGATTCACTCCCCCGTGGCCCCCAGTCAACTGAGTCACATCCCCCAGGCACCTCTCTGCTCTGAGTGAAGCAACAGACACAGGGCACCTCCTCTCCATGAGGAAAAGGTTTCCCTCTGTGCACAGAGAAACAAGGCCCGCTGTGCCCCGTGCCCAGCCAGCACAGACGCAGAAGTCGCTTGTGGCTGAGATCTCAAACAGGCAGCAGTAAGCGTAAGGGTGGACGGTCAGAGGCGCTGAAATGACAGGTGTCTTGCCAGATGTGCTTTCACAACAATGAAAGCAATAACCGACTTAGGGCTTCACTGCCCTCAGGCCACATCTAAGGCCCTGGGTCCAGGAGGCCTGACAGCACCCAGCAGCCCCTGTATGGCAGGCGAGCCACTGTGGGTCCTGACACCAACAGAACTTTGGACCCTAGAGCTCCCAAGGCCTCAAGGACATATTATGCTGCTAAAGATGGTTGTCACTGACCATGCATGTCCTAACCCCAGGGATCAGAAAGCAAGAATCTAATAAGATTCTAATTATTAGATTCGATTCCTTGGCAGAAGCCCCCCCCCCCCCTAGGGATGAGGAGTGGGCATCCCAGCTAAAAGGCCACTCCCATGAACCTCAGTCTGTCTCTACCACCCAGTCCATTTCCTTACCAATTTCCTTCACTGATGATGTGAAGCACAGCCACCACAGATGCTAGTCCCTCCCAAGGCTTTCTCGTCTGATTACAGTGTGTCTTGCACAGACAGTCCAGTCCTCCCTGGGAAGGGGCCAGGTCCGGGAGAGGGCACACAGTTGTGGGAGGGGCTGGGATGGGGGTATAACCAGGAGGGATAGGACCACAGAGATGCAGCACAGGTGTGCTGGTGAGACTCAACATCGAAAGCCTACCTGGAGATCTCTGCCACGAAGGGCCGCAGCTCATTGGGCTCATAGGCGCGTGCGAAGGCCCAGCACACGTAGCAGGCAGCGTCCCTGACGTTGGCGCCCACGCTGCAGGCACCCCTCTTTTCGTCATAGGTCAGAGCCCTCTGGATCACGGAGACAACTGGGTACAAGAGAGGGAGGTTAAAAAAGAGGGGGGGGGGGGCAGGTAAGCCACGCACACACGCACGCAGGCATGCTCATCAGCACAGTTTTCTCAGCCACTCCACACACATGCCAGTCTCAGGCCCTCCTAGTCACCTGATCACAGAAACACAAATCCACCCATTCAAACCAAGGACACACCACCCAGGCGGATATGACCACGTGTGCTGAAGAGGCAGAGGGGCAGAGTCCTCCATCGGGAAGAAAGGGCAACGACAGGGCATCACTCTTGATGGCAGAGAGCAGAAGAGGCAGCCCGAGTTCCCACTGTGACAGCTTACCACTGTTCTGGGCACACTGGCCCTGTGAGGGCTCGCTAGTCCTCGTGGGGCTGGGAAAAACAGTCATCACCCTGGGGCGTTAAATAAATCACAGTCCCTCTGTGCTAACTCACGATCAATCGAGAGTGCTGTTAGCTAAAACGCTGTTCAGCAGTTGGGCAGGAAACGTATGCGGGAGCTTCAGAAAGTGTGAGGGAAATAGGATTGAGAGCAGTTTCCTGCAGCTGATGACCCCAGGGACTCCGTTTAGAAACATCTAACTGATTTAAAGCTAGATACGTGATTCTTGACGTGGAGAGCTTTAAGAAACATGGTAAGACTAAGGGAAGTTTAAATTAACCAAAATTTTACTGGCTTATTAGATTCAAGTATGCCAAGGACTTGGAAAGGTTTCGTTTATTGGAGACATATAAATTAGACACAAAGAACATAAAACATATCTGTGAACACAGCTAAAGTGTTTAAGGGAGCAAACTGACGCTTGCATCAATGTCTCTCCCTGGGGACACAGCGGGCACGCTGGCTTCAACCTCAGGGTCCACAATGAGCAGTGGCCATGCACCACAACTCCACACCAGAGCAGATGTGAGAAGAGTCCGTCAGATCAGCTTTCTGCACGTAAATCTGTCAGCGCAGAGAGCTGCCTGGAGTACAACAGCCCTCCCTCCTCATGTTTCAGAGTCCATGTAGACAGCAAACAGAGGGTTTGGTTCTGCAGGTGCAATTTATAGGGATGCCCTTTAACAGGGCTCTCAAATGGTCATTTGTACATTTGCCGCATGAAAGAAATGCTCTCAGAGAAGACCTGGCCCACCATGACAGCAGGTGGACCCTTCAAGCAGGCTGAAGGTCCCAAGTGCTTTCTCAGGACTCGCTCACCAGGGTGCATCTGCTGGCTGTGGACCCATCCCACTGCACATGATGGGGACCACTAGGGAGCTCCCGGCCCCCTGCTCCACCCCACATACACACTGGCGACTCCGTGAGGTGATGGCCTGCAGCCTGGCACCAAGTGCACACTGGCGACGCAGCTCAGACTCCAGTCAAGCTGGCAACCCTCCCAGAGCTGCATGTTGTACAGGACTGCCTTCCCCAACTACCCAGCCAGAGCCATGGGAAGTGCCACCTCTGTGAAGGACCAGAATCTGTGCTGACCTGTAATGGCCCACCCACAGCTGGCATCAATTCCAGCCCTACAGGACAGGATTTCAGATACTGTGGATCTGTCTCTATAGGAGATGACCTCACCTTTCTCCCTCAACACCCCTGATGGGTTTGAACCACCAACCTTTCACCTAGTAGCCCAATGCTCAGCCCTCTGTGCCGCCATGCCTACTTATGGTGGGCCAGAGCCCAGTGACACCATCCCCTGGGTCCTGAGCAGAGGGCCTGCAGCTCACTGCTGTCTGCTCCCACCAGCCTGCAGGCAGGAACCAAGCTTCAGTGACCTGAAGGAGGCTCAGCCAGCAGCCACCATCTGCATCCTGAGAAAGAAGTAGCATTAGACTGACAAGAAGGCTCCACTGGCTGCTGCAGACCCAATCGAGGGAACAAGCACCTTGCCAAAGGCCACCTCAGGCAGAGCAAAGCCTAGGACACACGGCCCAAGCTAGTGCCCACACCCCGTGCTGTGGCTCAGTCACTCTGTCCTAGTGGGAGCCCACTTGTGGCCCAGAACACATCCACAGGAGCAAGCTGTATCCCTCCTCCCCACTCCTCAACAGCACTGTGGTCACGAGTTGGGTGGGGGAGGGGGAGGGGTGTTGGGTGCTATGGTCCAGATGATGACTGCAGGGTTTTAGCTTATCAGTTCACTGGACAAAGCCAATTTCAAAACAGACGACAAACATGACAGCAGTCATTAGATGACGGCACCCATCATGGCGCGGTGCATCTGACACCTGAACTCTTGGGCCCTGCACAGCCTCAAGAACCCAGAGGCTGCTCACACCTCTCATCAGCATGGAGCCCTACCACCTCACACAGCCTGAGACCCTCCTACACTCAGCTCACCCCACCCCTGCTTGAGCCTATGGTCACTAAGACACCTGGGGGCACCCTTCCCATCACCCTCAGAGCCAAGTCCTGGAACACAAAGCTCAAGTTAGGGTTCCCAAGTGAACTCAGGGCCATTTAAAAAGGAGACAAACAAAACCAATGTTCTCATGGAATAGACACCCAAAGCCTATCTACTGACAATGGGACATCCCCTCACAGAAGGGTCACAAGGAAAGGAAGAGCCAACCAGGGAGCAGCAGAACATCGATGAGACACACAGTATTCTTCTGGTTCCTTGAGGCTTCCTCACCCCCACCGTCATGACCCCAGTCCTGCTTTTCACTGCGGACCAGACTGGAGCACGTGCACTGGTGCTGATAGGAAAAAAGAGCTCACAGCACATGGAATCTGGAAATAGGAATGAGAGCAGCGAGACTGGGAAGGTGGGGGAGGTGGAGAAAGGACGGGAGGAAGGGGGAATTGATGGCAATCACCAACACATAACCACACATACCCCATTGGGGGGGGGGGGGACGCCAACAGGGGGAGGGAGACAGCAGTGGGTATAAGATATAAAAATATTCATAATTTATCAAGGGTAGGGGAGGGGAAAAGGAAGGGAAGAGTTGATATCAAGAACTGGAATAGAAAGGAAGTGTTTAGAAAATAATGATGGTTGGGCTGAACCCCAGTGGCGTAAGTGGTTGAGTGCAGGACTGCAGCCCGCGGGCTTGGCGGTTCAAGTCCAGCGGCGGCTCTCAGGAGCGGCACTGGGTAGCACCCACAACCACCAGAGGCAGTGATGCCCCCCCCCCCAAAAAAAAAAAAAAGAAACATATGTACAAATAGGCTTGATACAATTAATGTTATGGATTGTTGTAAGAGGTATGAGGTTGTGAGAGTTCCCAATAAAATGATGTTTTAATTAATTAAAAAAAATAGTAGACCTTCCTCACTGGGTGTGTGCCCTGTAAACCAAACACCACCCTCACATTTTGCCAGCATCCCTGTCCTGGTGTGTGTGACTGCTGGCCCACCTAGGCCCCTTTCTGAGACAGAGCAGCCAGTGGCCACAGGCGAGGTCCTCAAGGCTGAGGGGGTGAACATTTCAGGTGGTGGTAAGCGGTCTGCCCTGCCCCAAAGGGCCAGGCCCCCAGGCCCAGCTCCCAGCACTGAAACTCAGTGACCCTGAGAACAGGAGGGTGCCCCATGGACACAACAACCATCTGGGAGGAGGGTCTGGAGCAGGAGGAAATCTTTGTCCTGAATTTGAGTAAAAGTCATTATCAGAGAACTAATACAAACCCTAACAACTCTTTCCAGATGGGACAGGTTTAAAAATAAGGAAGCTGCTTCACAACTTTGAACAAAACCCTCTCTCAGGGTTCCAATTACACACCGCAGATGCGTGTCGGGCATCCTGGGGCCGAAGGGCTTCCTCTTGGCAGCCAGGAGGCCCAGTGTCGCCAGAACACTTCTCCTTGGACAGTACTCACTCACTGCTGCCTGGGGGTGCTACTTCTGGGGAGGAGGGGTTCAACTCCACAGCAGTGCCAACAGGGGCCCAGCTCCCACCGTCCCAGTCCCAGGGTCAGTACAAGTCCAAGGAAAGAAAGACTCAGCGGAGACCACGCATCCGTCCCTACAGATTGCCATGCAGACGCCTGAATGAGACGGTACACTGGTCTGAGCAGTAAGCAGGCTCATGGCTACAGGCCCCGAGCATCCCTTCCTGAGGTGCAATGCCCGCTCCACAGGCAGCCCCATAAGGCCACTCAGGCCGCTCTTAGCCCAGAGGACAGAACTCCTCACATAAGACCCTGTGCCCCACTCACATAGTAAGAGACTGCTGGCTGGACCATTCCAACTACTAAGTGCAGGTCCTCAAGCTCGGATGGACACCGAGAGGCCGAGGTCCAGCTCAGTCGTTTGTAGTGCTTCCCAACAGCAACCCCACCAGGACACTGCCCATTACCAGGGCTGGGAACCGGTCACCTGGCTGAATCTGGGTCGGTCAGTGAGACCAGGAGGGGATTGTCACTCGACCTCAACGGATGGGTGACCAACCCTGATGCTGGGTCCACATTGCTCTCTGTGCCCAGTACCACCTGTGACTGGGTGCTCACAGAGTGTGACAGTGACAGTGTCATGAAGTTAAGTCCCCTCCCAAGACCCCCAGACCTTTCATTCTCAGCTGCCTCACAGTGTCCGGCACCACCATGTGCTAGTCAGCAGAAAGGTTCCATGTGTGAATAACTGTTTCTCTTGCTCTCCTGAGTCAGACAAAACCCCCGACTCTGAGTCCCATCAAGTGTGTCTTTCCCCACGTCCCCCAACTCTGGGCCCTTCTTCCCCATGTCGCTCCAACTCTGAGCCCTGTCTTCCCCTGTGTCTCTCCCACTGAGCCCCATCTTCCCCATCTCTCTCAATTGTCCCTGCACGCCAAACTCTGAGCCTTTCAAATGTGCCTCCCCAAGACTCTTTCTGCAGGTTAACAGACATGGCTCACTCCTCTCGCTCACCGGGCGTCGCCCTGCAGCCTCTCTGCAGCTTAAGTAACACAGGCCTGAGCTTGGCAAAAGCCTCCCCCAAGCCTCCATCAACTGCTGGCCCCAACCAGAGCTTTGACGGGCCAGGGCGCAGGAAAGGATGTGAGCCCTCCCTCTGTCCACAAACAGAAGAAGCTAAGGCGAGACCCTCAGCAGTTCCGGGGGCACACCCACAGACTTTGAGAGGAGGAGCCTTCACAGAGGGCACAGGCTTTGCCCCCAAGGCAGGGCAGCAAGGACACCTCCATCCACATTGTTCATCTTCAAATCTTCAGGAGTGAGTGCATCACAGTCCAGCCCACAGCTGGAGAGGCCTGCTCAGATTCACTCAGGGATACTCTCTTTGATCTTCTGACTGCTACTTTCACAGGGGCTGACTGTAGAACCAAGCAAAAGGAAGTCCTTGACTATGTCAAATGTTGCTGTGTCTATCACGATGCTGTTTATTAGTCCAGATAGAGAACTTTTAGGCTGAGCTGTGGTCCACACCATCAGGCAAGTGGCATTAAAATCACAGAGGTGAAGATTTGCAACATACAGGATGATTACATCAGATCACATACTCTAGGGTAACTACTAGGGGGCTTCAAAAAGCGCTTAGGCAAATTTCATGATATTTTGATTCCATTTTTCCATGAACTTTTTGAAACCCCATCATTCAAAATACTGATAATCAAGGCCTAGTCAAGCTGGTACATATTGGGGGAGGGGGACAATTCAATCGATGCATTCCAACATTTGCTCAGCCCACCCCCAAAATGCATGCCCTTGCTGCACTCCCACCCCAGCGCATGACACCCAAAGGCTTTCACCAAATCCAAGTCCAGTTTCCAACTTCCTCATTGGTGAATGTAGGGCACATGTATCTGCTTCTGAATGGCTGTGGTGGAAGAGCCACAAGGCAAACATTTCCGCTACAAATGGGAGCGACTGGAGGCCAAGAAAGGAGATCAGGTTCTGATCAGTCAGGAAACCAAGGGAACAGTTCGCATGCACTTGCCCTGGCTTCGGGACGGGCCTCTCCTCTGAAATCTTCAGACGCTAGAAACTGGCCATGCCCTCTGGAGGGTGGCTGAAACTCTTCCCAGCCTTGGGCTGCAGGTATTTGTCTTGACAAGCCAGTCTTTTACCCCTAGCACACTGCAACCACTCTCCCCTGGGCGCTGACTGTGAATTGGGCCCCATCCCCCCTGTGTGAACCCAGCTCCAAGCTCCACAACTGAGCTGGTGGAGACCTGACTCCCTGAAACTCAGGAAGCTGTGGCCCCACCCTTCAGCACCCCAGAGGCCATGACCACACCCTCCAGAGACTAAAGCAGCTCTGCTCCCCAAGCTCCTGCACTTTTCAGCTTCCTGGTTCCTTGGCCTCCCGGCCAGAGCGCCTCTTGACCCTGCTCCAGCAAGTGTGACAAGGCTCTTTAGTTCTACTGACAGTGCCTGAAGGCAACCCACTTATCTTAGTCCTCATTACCTTAGCCTTCATCCGAAATGCACAGGTGTAGAAGGCCCCTTCTCCAGGGCTCTGCTCCCTCAGACGCCACTGGCCTGGGACCTCCCACACACACCTGAGACTGTTCAAGGCGGACTGCCCCTCCAGACAGGCTCTGGATGCTGCAAGCAAAGGTGACACAACCTCCTTTGCAATAAATACTGGCAGGTCAAATTTTAAAAAATAAAGACTGACAGGTCTAAGCTATGGAAATAGAGATACACTCACAGAAGATGAAAGAGACGTAGGCCTTTAAAAGATTCTCACTTTTAATCAGTTTACACATTCTCTACTAAGCCCACTCACTCGCTGCCTGAGACAAACGGTAGCCCAGACTCTCCAGAAGTGTTGTGGGTGGCTGTCCCATGAGATGACCCGCTGGCGGGCCCCTAGAGCAGGAGCCAGTGTGGTGGCAGGGGCTGTACTTGGAAGGGGGCGGTTTCAGGCACCCACAGGGCCCACTGAGTCCTCTCCGTAAGGACTGCCGGCTGGAAGCTCCAGCTCTGGACTCCAAGTCCTGGTGCCAGCTGGGTTTAGAGTGGGGTCCTGTCACCACCCAGTTAGGGCCCGTGCACTCTGCTTCCTTTCCTAAGGGGTTTTCATGACCTCTCCCTCTCCCGACCTCAACTCCCTAGCAGTTGGGACACAGGGTGTCTGCCCTGGGGCAAGTCCAATTCCAAGCTCAGTGTGCCCCGCCCCCAAGCCCCATTTCCAATTCTGGGTTAATCTCACCCCACCTACCAGGTTCATGCCTCATCCTGCCTCCAGGGTCTCTATCTCAAGGTTCAGCACTCCCAGCCCCTAGGGCTCTGTCTCCAGCTTCGCCGGCGCTCTCCCTCACCAGACCACCTAGCCCACACGCATCTCAGGTCTCCTGCTCAGTGGAGTCTTGCTGCCAGCACACCCTGACAGCAGAACATGGAGCTGGACTGGATTAGGCTGAGCAGGCAGCTCGTGCACTGTGAGAAGCTGTCACTTCCTCGGTCACACAGACTGGCAGCAGGAGACTTGGAAGGTCACTGCCTCAGGAATGTGGATAGCTCTGGGAGAAGACAGCCACACACAGGCTCCCACACAGCAACCAGAGGCAATCCCTCTCTGGTGTCATGGACACCAGAAGTCAGGTCCCTGACCCACAGTCCAGGAGCTGTGCTAGCCCAGGGGAGTGCTGGGCAGAAGGGCTGCAGTTCCCAGTAGCACACGCCAGTCTTACCACTGGTGGACGTGGAGGTGCAGCCTGCTCAGAGTGTGTGTACCATGGTCATGCAGCGCAGAACGTGCTCCCAGCCCAGGCTACCGACGGGGATGGCAAACCAAGGTCGCGGTTTACACAGACTCCAGGGTTCATCTACCTCCATGAAGTCCATCCCTCTACAAACTGAACAGGAATCCCTAGGCGCTGCCTTCTGGTGAGCCCTGTGAGGCCTTCATCCTATGGGACACACAGTGGACACTGGTCCACTCACTCTCATCGGCCAGCCATGGCCAGTCATGGAAAGCAGGGCAAAGAGCCTGGGCACCCCACGACCATGGCCCCGGGCATACACACCTACATTAATGACAGAGCAGCCAAAGTGGAACAACTTGAAAGAAGCAAAAACAAGCGTTCAAGAGCATTAAAGGCCTAAACAGGAAGTTGGGGACCAGTTCTGCCACTGACTAAGGGCGTGGTTCCCCAACTACCAAGACCAGGTAACTGCAGCTCCAAGACAGCAACCTCCAAGGGTCTTAGAGCTCAGCACCAACACCCTAAATCACAGGCACTTAGGGTGGTGAGGACCCAGTGTTCTCAGTGCCCAAAGAGCCCTGCTATGGCTGATAAAAAACGGCTGAGTGGCCAGGCCCCACCCTTACCTGCTATACCACTGCAGCATAGCACACTACTCCCTGCTAAGATGCCTTCCTCAAGTCCCCGTACCTCAGATCCCTCCTTGCTCCCAACTAGAGACCCACAACTGGGTGGGGATTCCAAAGACTGGAACCCAGGCTGCATGGTTCTGAAAGAGCAAGCGGCCCACTGTCGGAATGGCACTGTGGCAGCCTAGCGCATGCCAGCTTGAGTGACTACTGTGCCCATGATGGGCAGCCAGCCTCTTGGGACACATGGCAGCTCCCTGGGAACATGGATCGGGCTGGACACACGTGTGCAGACAGACCCACAGGCAGACGCCCCCCCCCCCCCAAGGATCTTCACAAGACACAGTGAACATCAAGGGAAGGCAGAGGCCTAGTGGTGCTGGTGCCCTCAACCCTGACACAGCAGCACCATGCAGGGGTGAGGCAGGGCCCTAGTCCCAGGTCCAGGAAGAGAGAGAGCGAGCTTACAACACAGCTTGGAAGACTTAGTACCCCGCACCCCGGGCGGAGCTCCATGCCACGTCTCAATGGCCTGACACCACAACTTCATCCGCATGGCAGAGCCAGATGAGGCCACCGAGCACTGCTGCCAGAGCAGCGGCTAGCCACACTGACAGGCCCACACACCCACCACACAAGCCCCCAAGCCCCATCCGCCAGGTCACGAGGGGGCCATCCTAGGGTCAGCAAGTATGGACATAGTGTAGAAGTGATGGACCACTGCCAGGCACATGGCCACTTCCTCCTGGCCAAATCACCAGGAACAGCTGCGACATAGACATCCACCAGCGAACCTGAAAGTCCAGTACATTCGGCTTTCCACCAGAGGAGCGTCGCTGCAGGGACCAAGGCAAGGAGGGAAACAGATTGCCCAAGAGTTACTCCAGCTAACAGGGTTCCTCACAAGACTCAAAACAACAAAACCAAGACCGTGGTGGGAGCTGCTGTCTGGGTTCCAGCCTGCCTGACCACCGAGCTGGACCCTGCAGTACAGTCAATCAGAAACCGCACGCCCAGCTCTGGCCCAGCATGTGCCTTTCAGCTTTCAAAATAAACAAAATCATGACATGAGCAGAGAGATGCGATAGGTCACAGGCCTCCAATGGGCAGAGATCAAGCCCCAGTTATAAAGGCCACGTCCTTGGAACACTGTACAACTGAATATTCTTTCCCACAGCATCTCATCCCAATGAGCAAATGTTGAGAAAAAGGGGAGAGAGTTTTGACAACACCACATACAGTTTGCGCGAGCACCGACACCCAGAATTCCTACAAGCAGCCCTGGGAAAAGGCAGGTAACCATCGAGTGACCAGGGAGGCAGGCGAGTCAGAGGCTCGAGGCCAGATGGAGACTCCTGACCGAGAAAAGCTTCAAGAGGGAGGCCACAGGCAAACAACCATAGAACGTGTGAGACGGGCACGACACCAGAGGGGAGAGCAGAGCTACCACAGGAGCAAAAAGATGGCAGTGCAGACTCATAGGGAAATCGTAACTAGAGCCATCTTTAAAAAGTCCATCGTCTTCCACAAACCTTTTGAAGAGCCTCGCATTTCGAGACAATAGCCCGAATGCCGACTCATGGCTAACCTACAGGCTGGGCTACAACTGTCCTTCGGGGCCTCTAAGACTGTGACCTCGCAGGGGTGGGACGCCTGGTCTTTCTTCCACGGAGCTCTGGGGGGCTGCGACTGCTGGCCTTGCTGTTGCCCCACCACTGTATTTTCACATAAATAATGTGAGAGGTGAAGACCTTCCCCTGTCGCTTTGCCAACCGCGCTGTGAGGCATTTCCGTAAGTGTGCTAAGACGTTCAAACGCACCGCTGTGACAAAGCGAGCCTGGCCCTCATAGGAAAAGAGCCTGCACGGGGAGGACCGACGAGAGACAAGCAGCAACTTGACACCACTGGCCTCTGGGCCAGGCAGAAGGAGCACCGTGGGTGACAAGGCAAGTTACAAACAAACTCACTGCCATCAACATGAACTCATGGAGACCCTTCCAGGGCAGTTGAAACCGTCCCTGCGCCTTTCTGAGACGCCACCTGCTTACAGCGCTGCTGGGGGTTCCGACTGCTGCCCTTTCAGACTGCGCCCCAACAAGTAACCACTAGGCCACCAGGGCTCCATAAACCAAGTAGCGACTTAAAGCAGTTATGATAAAAACAGTAACCATCTCTGCTAAAGAAAAGAAACTGAGGACGGAACTTCTACACTAATAAAGGGTGGAAACATGGAATGCGTATGAGGGAGCCAAAAAAACCTAATTTTTTTTAAAAATGGCAAGGAGAAACAATGTTTTTAGGGCCTAGGAAAAGTCCAAGAAGTAGAAGGCACAAAGAAGGCTAGACCCTGATTCCAACCTGACTATATTCACATTAAACTCACCAGTTAAAAAATTAAGAGTGGGAAAAAAAATCAAGAGTGGGTTTAAATCCAACACACTTGCACACAGTAAAAACATACAGAGGGCTACCCCAAAGACCTAGATACCCTAAAGAAGGCTGGGGCGGAGATGTTCTCCAGCGCCCTCAGACAAGCAATGACCTTAAGCGGGCATCCCCATCCTTACCCTCTTCCCCACTAGCATGGGCTTCACTACAGGCCAAGCACTGCCCTGGGGTTTTTTGTGTGAGTGAAACTAGTTTTTTCACTTCGTGTGCAAAAATGCAGCTAGCCTAAGATACCTTACTGAATGCGGTGGCTAGGGAACTTTTGTAACTCGATACGTTACTAAAAAGCAGACAGGCTGAAGGAGGCTGTCAACTAAAAGGGTGAGAGCGTGCTGAGAGTCTTCTCTCATTTACCTGTTGATGATAAAGATGTGGGCCCTGCAATCTAGTCAGTCGGCACAGACCTTCTGGCACTGGCCTGAGACTTAACAAACCTTATTGCTCATGGTCAACAACTGTTTCCGGTGGTTAGCCTGAAGCCAGAGTCAATGTAAAACATCTATACATGAGTCCCCAAAGTGTAAATTCCAAAGCCAAAAACCTATCTTCCTTTCCTGTGTGTTCTGAGTTCAAACCGGACACCACCAGGACAGTCTGGATGGCACTGGTGCGGTCTCCTCACTGGTGCACCTACTACATGAAAACCACTCTTTCTGCCTCGGGGTGCAAGAAGGAGAACTGGCTGCACGGCTCCAGGATAAAATACCTGCTTTTTCAGGTGGCAGTTCATTTAATCTCCAAAGCCTCTCATCAACTCCCAGGCATCTACCAGGACAAATGAGAGCCAACGTCCACACTACAATGTGCCGGCCTACATCCACAGCAGCCCATCCATCAGTGGCAGGGTGAACAGTGCGGGCCATGCACCCAAGACACGGATTCACACACCCAGCAAGAAAACCAAAGGTCAGGCATGCTGTACACAGACGAGCTGGAAAGCAGTACACTGACTAAGAGATGCCGGTCACAAGGAGCCTGGAATGTGTAGTTTCTCACTGATGAGAGATGGACGCGCAGACAGAGGCTGAGCAGTGATGGACATGGTACAGAATGAACCGTGGCAAACTGCAGAGTGTGACCAGACTATTGCAATAACAAATACCACGCTACTGCTGCTGGGGTCAATTTTGAGAAATTACCTTTTCCTAGAAACATCTATTTTGTCTGAGCTATCAAATACACTGGCAAAGGTTATTCAAAACGTGTCATTTCAAGTATGCTGCCCTGTACTGTTCCATCTCCTCTCTCTGAACTCCTGTCAGGTTTGCTATCTTGACAGCCTCTCCAACGGCCGCACTGTGGCTCCAGCTGCCTCCCACAGGCCTCTGTTGTCTACCTCGCTCATCGCTAACATCACACCCTCGCTTCTTCCTCTCCTTCCACTGTCACTTGAGTCTCTGGCTCCTGTTACAAGTTTCTTCAGAAGTCGCAGGCTTCCAGCTTTGCAGGCCACATGCAGTCTCCGTCACACAGTCCTTTTGGCCATGCTTTACAAATGCACAATCATTCCACGTGTCAAGGCCGTTCAAAAACCCACTCAGCCACCCTGGGCCCACAAAGCCACATATCCCAATAACTCGCGTTTAAGCTTTAAGAAGCATCAGTGGTGAAAGTTAGTGGTTCAAGTCCACGTGACACTCAACAGGGAGAACAGGGTGGCTGACTTAGTTTCCATAGGTTTGTTCTCCAGACACCCAAAGTAGCAGTTCTAATGTGCCACTTATGAGTCAGACCGCACAGCAGTGTGTTTGGTTTTGTATGGGATTTCCCTCAAAATTCCCCGCTAACTATATCCCAAAACTTTGAATATGCATGGATTTGCTATTGCAAATCAATTTTTATTTTATTGTTAAAGTTTCTATTGAGATTCCTTCTGACTTGTGTGCTATCCAGAAACTCATGCTTTCGAATTAAAAATTAGTGTCTGCGTTTATCTCTCTGCTGCGTCTTGCGCACGGTCAGAGACGTCCAGAGATGTCTGTAGCCCAAGTGCCTCAGCTGCAGCATTCTGTGGGCCCATGGGGTGCAGCTAGCTGCTACTGGGACTGCAGCCACCCACAAGTGGCAGCAGAGATGAGACCTCCATTCTGCTTCTGTGCCACCTTCCATGGTAGTGAATGCAGAAGAGAATGCTCAGGAGAATCACAGATCCGTCCAGACCCACGTTGATTTTTGTTGTGTCTAGCCTGAGTCGCCCTAGCACATCTACCCATGGCTATCCCTCGGCCTCTGCCACACAGAGAAGGGTGAGCAGGGCCAAACTAGGCCTACGAGGACACACCGCCACCATCAGAGGAGCTGGTGGAGTCCCACCTGCCTTGATTCGCTGCTCAGCCTTCAGCTGTAAGGATACAAATGATGGGAGACAGAGGTCCTGGGGGTCTGGCTGCCACCCCACACCGGAAAGATGGTCAGCTGATTAGCACCAATATGCCAAGCTACAAAAGACCCTGCCCTAGGATCCCACTGCCTTGTGCTCTAGCCCCTGCCCCTTTCCTGGGCCTGAGAGCACTTTGGCTAGTGCTGCCCACAGCTTGATCAGCTGCCGTTGGACCCAGGAGCCAGTGCACTGAGTCGATACCAGCAAAGCCCCTGCAGCACTACGGCCCCAGGGAGGGAGCCAGCCACCACCACCCACCCCACCCCTACCTCAGGATCACCACTCCATCTCCTCTTGCCCAGGCTCCCTGCATTCAGAGGTCAGCAATCTTATAAATACTTAGAACAGGCTCTGGGATATGCAGCACGAAGGAAAAAGGTATCAATGACAGAAATTTGAAAGTCATTTCTTGACTTTCACTAGATAATAAGCCACACAGGATGAGCCCAAGCAGAGACCAGCATGTAAAAAGTACCTTCTAGATGAGCGGTTTTCAACCTTTCTAATGGCACAACCCTTTAATACACGTTTCTCATGTTGTGGTGACCCCAACCATAAAATGATTTTCGTCTCTACTTCATAATTGTAATGTTGCTACTATTGTGAATTGGGCGACCCCAGTGAAAGGTTCGTTCGACCCCCAAAGAGGTCATGACCCACAGGTTGAGAACCACTGTTCTAGATAGTAAATAAGCTCAACAATACAGGGAAGAATACAGTATGCAAACTCTGGAAAAGAAGGATTTTATTAGGGGGGTGAGGAGAGGAGACACGGGGCTTACAAGCTATGGCCCTCAAACGTGGCCCACGCTCACCAACCTGAGTGGAGAGTGGTGGTTTGAATTCCCCATCAGAGTCAAACAGGCCCGTCGCTCCGGTTTCAAGTTTCTCATCGGAGCCCATCTCTGGGAGGTGTGTGGTGTGAGGCCAGGAAGTCTCCAGTCCCGCCTGCACCCAGAACAAAGGGCCTTTCAGTGGCGCACGGCAGCCGGAGGAGCCCCATTCCCCGACATTCCTGGGGAGAGGCCAAGGCGGCAGAACCAGAGCAGCCACACAAAAGCTGCCCACGGGCCACACACCGCCCAGAAACTGCTGTCTGTGCTGCAAGGACCCCTCGGGTGGCGGGTGGCCGG
>PVJH01024686.1:0-32713 GCA_004026705.1 Nesogale talazaci
GGTCCATACAAATGACAGTGTTGACAGTTCCTCTTAGAACTCACTGGAGGGGACCCCCAAACAGCTTGTGTGTCCATGGCTACCCTTGGCCCACTGCCTTAGCTTGCTGGGATGGGACCTGGAAAGCTGGGTTGACCCCCACTTTTTGAAAAGGTTCCTGGTGTGGCCTATTCATAAGACTTATCAATCAGGGCTGAGCTCCGGTGGCGTAGTGGTTGTGCGCGGGACTGTGGCCCACTGGGATGGAGGTTTAATTCCAGCTCCATGGAGCAAAGGCTGGGCCTCCTGCTCTCACCACCTGAGGGCAGTGATGCCCCCCTCAAAAAAAAATCTATGCGTAAGATAGTTTGCAAAGACTTGCTTTTGTAATTTGCAATGTAAATTGCAGCAGTTACAACAGTTTCTTTTGTTTGATTTGTGGCATCACTGCCCTCTGGTGGGAGGCCCAGCCTTGCTGCTGCTGGATTTGAACTGCCAAGCCAATGGGCCGCAGTCCCACACTCAACCACTACGCCACCGGGGCTCAGCGAAACAGTAGTTTTTTTTATCTCTAAATTTACCTCTTTTATTTGTTGCTGCTTTCGATGCCACAGACTACCAGAAACCACTTTGTAACTGGCTAACTCTCTCTTGGACTTCCAGGGACAGGTGTGTGTCTCAGGTCCTTCCTTTTGAAACTCCGAAGACTTGGGCAGTTCTAGGTCCATGATCCCTAATGGCTGCTCTGGGCTACCTCATGAGCTCATGAGACAGAAACTCCCAGGCGTCTGCACGTCCTACTGGGCCGTTTCCTCAGGATACCTCGGAGTTGAAACCAGTGTGAGGGCAATGAGGGGTTGGGGGCAGATAGAGCTTGTGATCCTTGTGTCAAAACAATGGAATGGGTTGTTAGAAAATTCACCTTGTAATCATTGTCTAAGCACAACAGGAAAACTATTGAAAGACACAATATCACTGAAAATTAAGTATGTTTTACTTAAATAAAATAAAATGTATTTGCATTTTAAAAGTCTCAATAGCATCCAGTAGTGGCAAGCACTGGGAACATTTTTTTTTTTCCACATCACTGCCTTGGTGGGAGTAGGAAGCTCAGCCTTGCTCCTGGAGAGCTGCTGCTGGATTTGAACCGCCAATCCTATGGGCCGCAGTCCCGCACACAACCACTGCCCCACCAGGGGAGAGCATCTATTTTTAATGTTTATAATTCCCAGTTTTGGGGGGGCATCACTGCCCTCTGGTGCGAGTAGATGACCCAGCCTTGCTGCAGGAGAGCTGCTGCTGGATTTGAACTGCCAGCCCAGTGGGCTGCAGTCCCGCGCACAACCACTATACCACCGGGGCTCAGCCCCATAATTCCCAATCTTTATGTATATTTCAGTAATTGCAGCTTCAGACTAAAAAGTCTCCCCAGGGATTCGATGCTCTTCGATGTATGGAGCTGCTGTTCTGAAGCAGAAGTCCATAAAGGGCTTCTCTAGTTCCAGTAGAAGAATCCCTGGGACGTGTGGGCAGGGAGCAGGCACCAGATCCTAGCCGTGATTTATAGCCACCCCTTGATAAGCATGGAGGGAAGGCGGCTTCTGAGGTCAAAGTCTCCACCGAGGGATCCTGGTTTGAGATGGGTCTCTGCCTTATGGTTCATCTTGTCTTGGGAAGAGAAACCCGACTGAAGAGCCTCTAAAGTTCTGACCCGAACGCTGACTTGTAACAGTCTCACCCACTCAGGCCTCGGTCCCTTAGGTTTTAAAGGAACTAGGGGGCTGAGCTCCGGTGGCACAGTGGTTGAGTGCCGGACTGCGGCCCACTAGCTGAGCAGTTCAAATCCAGCAGCAGCTCTCCAGGAGCAAGGCTGGGCCTCCCACTCCCACCAGGGGGCAGTGATGCCTCCCACTCCACCCCCCCCAAAAAAAAACTAGGACTCTGTCATTCCTCAGTATAACGCCTTCTGGCTACCAACTCCTAGCAATTATCTGCTTCACAGGCACTAACTGACTGCAGTTCCCTGAAGTCCAGTCGTGTGGTTTAGAATGGGAGCAGCAGTGAGTCAAGGAACTGAATTTTTTTTTGGGGGGGTGATCACTGCTCTCCGGTGGTGGGAGTAGGAGACCCAGCCCCACTGCTGGAATTGAACCATCGTCCCAGTGGGCTGCAGTCCCGCGCACAACCACTACGCCACCAGGGCTCAGCCCAATGTATATTCTTTTTTTTTTTTTTGGGGGGGGGGCATCAATGCCCTCTGGTGGTGGGAGTAGGAGACCCAGCCTTGTTGCTGGATTTGAACCTCCAACACAATGTATATTCTTTAGAATTTTGTAAAATCATTTTATTGGGGGCCTGTATAGCTCTTATCACCATCCATCCATCCATCCATTGTATCTAGCACAGCTATACATACCGTATATAGTTCTGTATAAGCCAAGTCTTTCAGCATATTTTTAATGCAGTTTTATGGTAAAATAGATGCTGATAATCAGTTCAGCTTTTTCTTGAGTATATAGAGTATGTTGCCATCATTTTCAAAACATTTTGTTTGACTCCATTTGTAAAAAAAAAAAAAAAAAATGTCATACTGACTGCTGTCTCCACTCACTTTTGCTGTCCTTCCCCCAGAGGGGGTTATATGTAGATCCTTCTGATTGGCTCCCCCTTCTCCCCCACCCCCTTCTCCTTAACTGTCCTGGTATTGCTACTATTCATTGTTGAACCTGAGGGAGTTACCTGTCCTAGATTCCCTGTTTCTAGCTCTTCTCTGTACCTCTGTATATGCTCTGGTCTAGCCAGATTTGTAAGATAGAATTGGGGTCATTCTAGTGGAGGGAAGGAAGCCTTAAAGTAGAGGAAAGTTGTATGTTTCATCAGTGCTATACTGCACCCTGACTTCCCATGACCCTTCTGTAAAGGGATGTCCAGTTGCCGACAGATGATCTTTGGGTCTCCACTCCACACTTCCCCTCATTCACAATGATGTGATTTTTTTTGTTCTGGGATGCCTGATTCCAGATCTTTGACACCTCATGACCACACAGGCGGGGGTGCTTCCATGTGGCTTTGTTGCTTCTCAGCTAGATGACTGCTTGTTCATCTTCAAGCCTTTAAGACCCCAAACACTTTACCTTTGATAGCCAGGCACCATCAGCTTTCTTCGCCTTTGCTTATGCACTCGCTTTGTCTTCAGCAATCATGTCAGGAAGGTGAGCATCACAGAATGCCAGGTTATTACAACAAAGTGTTCTGGTGTTGAGGGAGTACGTAAGCAGTGGCCCAATATCCGTCTGCTACCTTAAAACTTAACATATTTGTAAATAGGCCTTTTCCTTCTCTTTAGATACCTTTACATTATGTACGTGCCTGTATTCAGACCTCTGTAAATGCCCTTTGCTTCCTCACGTGTTGGGGTGCCAACTCATAGTAAGCCATGTGAGAGAATAGAAGTGCTTTGGTGACTTAGTGGGATCTGACCCAGGCTGCTCCAACAGAGAAAGATGAGGCTGTCCACGCCCAGCGGCCAGTTTTGCTCTATCCTAAGGGTCTGGTCTCTGAATTGGCATCAACCCCGATGGCGGAGAGCCATTTTGAATCTTTGCGGAAACGGATTGCCAGATCTTTCTCCCATGAAGCTGCTGGTCCAAAGTTGAGTGCTTGCTTGTTGTGCCGGGGGTCATCAGCCAGTGAGAACCCTGTGGCTACAAGAGACTGCCGGTGAGTGCTGGGAGACCCGCCCCATGAGTTCAGGTGTACCACGAGGACTCCGGCGAGGTGACGTCCCTTCTGTTGGACATGCAGCCCGCAGCAGTCAGAGCCCCCTCAATGGCAGCCCGCAGCCACCCCTGGAATGTCTCCCTCAGGTGGTTTCCGTTTTTCCTCTGTTCTGGGCCTGCCCACTTGCTTTGCCATCTGCTCATGAGCAATGTCAGCCGAGAAAGCATGAAAACAGGCCAGATAGGTAGGGGCAAGCATATCAGTCATGCCTCCCCGTTTTTTGCCGAAGGCTTTGATGGGGGAATGATGGTGGGAGAGCAGGTACTGAGTCTGGTTCTTCCCTCCGTGCAGATCCATGTGTCCCCCCCCCACCCCACACACACACACACAGCTCCCTCCAGAGCGGCCACCGAGCTCCTCCACTCAGCACCCCTGCAGCTCCTCAACACGTGGCTCCCGTCCTTGCCCAGGCTTCTTCACTCAGTGGTGCACAGACCCCAGCTGTCCACAGGCTGCTGCCCTTTCTCTGACCTGATGCCTGAGGCCTCTCCATTATCAATGGCTCACCGAGTGCCAGAGCCCCAGCTGAGTGTGACCGAGCCCCACCCTTTCTCCTTCCTTCCAGCCAGAAACTTTTTTAATGGCGGCTCCTACTGCTATCTCTAGTTTTGATTCTGACAGGATGATTATATTTTATCTCCATAGTAAGGAGACAGCTGTGTCTCAGTGTGTCTCTAAGGCTGGAGAACCATCCATATTTTATCATCGGTTGCCTTGTCTGTCCCCTTGAAAGACTGATATATGTTCCTTTGTATCCCAACAACGCGGATGCCTGTTCCTGAAAGAGGAACTCTCACAAATGACTAGAGGTGACATCGCATCTCCCAAGTGTAACCACGCAGTCACTGAAGCTCCCACAGATCAGAATCTAATAAAGGCCTCAGAGAATATTATAAACTGATCAATGCCAAGTAAGTTAAAAACACAAAATCCACATATTGATTATACTTGAAGCCACACAGATCTGGTCTGAGTTCCGCTGTGCTGCGTCATCGGCGTGATCGATGCCTCAACAGGTTGGTCTGCCGTGCACGGAGAGCTGCGCGCCTCCCTCCCGAGAGAAGCCTGTTGTGGGGCTTGGGGCTAATAACTAGCGCCCCGTCGGGCAGGCCGTCCTCAGGAAATGGTAACATCTATGTGACTGGGGCTAGGCCACAAGCACGCCACCTTCACCTTTACCACTTACTGGCTGTGTGATCTTAGACAAATCACTCTCTTTTTCAAATTTAGTTACCAGCTTTGCGAAGTGAGGAAAAGTAATACCACCTTACTATCTCACGGGATCGTTGAAAAACGAAAAGATACAAGTATGCGAAAATTTCCACACCGACCACCGTGAAGGTGCTCATGACTGTCACAGAGGAGAAACGGAACGTGCGGCAGCGGCGTGAGAGGCGCTGGGTTGTTGGCGAGGTGGCAGATGGTTCAAACAGACGCCAGTTGCTCCTTGAAAGATGAGGCTGTCTGGAAACCCTTATGGGGTTGCTGTGAGTCGGAAACGGATTGAATGGCAGGAGATTTGGGGTTTGTTTTTTTTGTTTCTGGTTGCTCTTCTGGTACCTGGTTTAAAAAACAAACCAGGGATGGGTAAAAGGGTGCTGATGTCAAGGGGTTCAAGAAGAGAGAGAGTGGAACTGACTTGTGATCGCAATTGTACAGCACTGCTCGATGTAGTTGGCCTGGAGAGCCAGGACACCTCTATTAGCGACCACCCAGAGGGTTTTGAAAACAAACAAACAAAATCCTAGTAGGCAATAAAAGTAATCTGCCAGGTAACTCTGAGCTTACACATGATTAAATAAGATACTTCTCTCTCATCTTCACCTCCTCAAGTACTCTGGACATGTCGGGCCAGGCCAGGCCCTGGAGAAGGACAGCATGCTTGGTAAAGGAGGGGGCAGCGACTGAGAGAAAGGCTACAGATGGGATGCAGCATTTTTCTTACCCTTGGCTGCCTCAAACACAGTACGGGATGATAGCAAAGCGGTCTGAAATCACGCCCCGCCTTCCTAGTAAGCATTACTGTAACACTTTATTTTTTCAGTCTTCCAACTTGGTCTGACCTACAGAGATTTTCTCAAGTCTCTAGATAGCTGGCCTCCCTGGAGAGTGGAGACTGGGCCCCTCAGAGTCCTGCAAATCCTCTTCACAGCCCCGTCTTCCTAAGGTCACGCCTGCCAGTCCGTGAAACACCCGTTTCTATGTGTTTGCAAGAATAAAGGCCCTTCTGAGACAGTAGTGCCTATTCTTCAGGGCTCTGATTACGTAGCTCCACAAGGGTCCCTTGATGACTTGTGTGGCCTCCCAGAACCCTCGGTGAGGCGCAGGCTGATGAATGCAATACTTCATTGCTCCTGGAAGATTCACTCCAGGGCCGCCGGCAAATGAACTTTTCTTCCATGAGCACAAATTTGTTTCCTGTATTAAAAAATGAGGAAAATCATTCCATTGATAAAAGGGCTCGTTTGCGCAGGCCGGTCAGGAAATACTCAAGTGGAAATTTTCAGCAACAGCTTCCTGGGCAACAGCAGCCCCTGTCTCAGTGAGCACTCACCAGTGGGATGCTTTTTCTTTTCTTCTTCTTTAGGACTTTAGTCCATGGAGTCTTATTTACCATCAAGGGTGTCTCTGAAAAGGTATGGGCAGACAATTGAGAGTGAAGTGACAAGGAAACACTGAGGCAGTTAGATAAGCCTCTTGTAGTTCAGCTAAGGGGCCAGGTGAAGGGGACCCCGAGACCCTGATCTGAAAAAAAAAAAAAGGAAGAAATGTGGAGAACCTGCCTGGTCTGGTTGAAAGAATAAATATTGCATATTAATATGGCAGTTGCTTTCACATAAAGACACTTTACAAAGTATCCTCAAAATTCACCATTTTAAAAAACAAGCTGGTAGCACCTCCACCATTTTACTGATTTGTAGTCTCTGAAAGTTCTTTTTTCTGTTTTGTTTTTTTGGCATCACTGCCCTCTGGTGGTGGGAGTAGGAGGCCCAGCCTTTGCTCTTAGGAGCTGCTGCTGGAATTGAACCTCCATCGCAGTGGGCCGCAGTCCCGCACACAACCACTACGCCACTGGGGCTCAGCCCGAAAGTTCTTTTTTTAACAGTGACTTATAACTTTATTATAACACTCCCCAGAGGCAAATTTGGCCATGAACTTTTCCTTATTAAATCACTGATGACAGCATAAAAATATACTTTTTCTCAATACTGAGGGGTATGGGAGATTCAGACCTCATATCCTGGCAGCGTCTGCTAACCGTAAAGTCAGCGATTTAAGTACACCAGCTGCTTCAGGGGGAAAAATGAAGTTTCCTGATCTTGCCTTGCTGTGTGAGTCAGCTTTGACACCATGGGGGCGGGGGAGGGGGAGAGAGGGGCTGAGGGCACGTGAGAGAACTCTCCCACTCCCTCTCAGAAAGAAACAGAACAAGAATAAACTCTACTCCCCTTTTTCCTTTTTTCCTGTTCACACTTCTACCCTCTCCAATCTGATTTTCAACCCTGCTCACCCTCAAAATGACCTTGACTCTCCTTCCACTATGTGCCTACTTTATTTAGGGAGAGAAAAACAAAAGTAAACCCAACTCTCCTAAAAGGACTCAATAAACGCATATTGAATACAATATGAATACAAGGAAATGCCTGGGGCATTTAAATTGAAAACCAATCTTTAGATCCATTTGATTTGTAAGATGTTAAACTCAGACCACACTGACTGCCATCAGTTGGATTTGAAGCACAGTGACCCCGTTGTATGATACACTGGTCGGAATTCCTCCCTTTTCTTTCGGAATGAGTTTTTCCTCTGAAAGTACTCTTTTTGTTTGTTTGTTTGTTTTTTTGGGGGGGGCATCACTGTTCTCCGGCGGTGGGAGTAGGAGGCCCAGCCCCACTGCTGGAATTGAACCTCCGTCCCAGTGGACCGCAGGCCTGCGTGCAACCACTACGCCACCGGGGCTCAGCCCCCTCTGAAAGTTCTTAAAGACAAAAAATGTTTCAAGAGAAGCAAACAAATCAGGATCGGAAAAACAAAAAAACAAGAACCAGGATCAGGACTTAACATTTTCTTTCTCATATCCTTGTCCTTTGTCTTTCTCAGTAGCTTGTGTCCCTGGAACACTCAAGTGAAGGCCTGTGGATGGCTTCAGGGAGGTGAGCAGCAGCCAGAGGAAGGGAGACATGGTCACAGTGACTACATGGGCTTGGGATGCAGGCTTGGTCCCTGGGAACTTCTTATTCTGGTAAATGATAATACATGCAAATTTCGAGGTTAGAAAAAAATTGTACCACTCCCCCCCCTTCAAAAAACACGCAAACCAACCAACTCGCCAATCACCAAATTTTATCCCTGTCAGTAAATAAGTTAAAAAGACATAGATATGTGCCAACTTGTGGTGTCCACAGATGCAAATGAATGACTGGCTTGTCTTTGTGCCTGAGCCGCATCTTGCTGCCCATCTGCTAGAGGGAGACTGACGCGAAGGCCTGGCCCCGTGAAGTCATTCAGGGGCACAGCGGACGCAGCCCGGGATGTTGGCAGCTGCTGCTCGCTCTGCTCGGCCGCGTGGGGCAGGGACGGGTTCGGTGTGGATCAGGAATCCTGTCCTCACGTTGGCTCACAGGGACGGACAGGGGCCTGCAGGTTGAGCCTTGTGTCACATCTGTCTGCTTTTCCGAAGAGACTCCAGGCCCGGGCCATTCTGCGAAGTTTAGCGAGATTGGGTTTAACCTGTGGAAGAAAACCGAATTAATCAAATGAGCAGTATAACAGGTCATGTAAGACATGGGCTTTTCCTCACTTAACAGATGACTGTTTCTGTCTAGTTAAAGCGAGAGTGTCTGGTTTGAGAAACGTCTACCGGTTTCCTCAGGATGAGAATGGATAAGAACTTTAAGTGTAGACTTCCACCTCTTCAGCATTGAAGATGAAACTGGTTTCCTTTTTCTTCCCGTGAAACAAAAAGTTTGTAATGGAGTCACACCAAGAGTTAGCAGAGCGCAATCCCTGAAGCCTCAAAGCCAGAAAAACTAAGTGACAGGAAGGGACTTGAAGAGCGGCAGGATGAGTGTTTACATGGTCCTTCCGTGCTCCGCTTCATCTACAGCTATGGCCGGGGCAGGAAAGGTTACTACGTTTAGCTGTTCTGTGCCCTTTCTGTGTTATCCACCTCATGGTTCCCGAGTCTCCTTAAGGCAGGGCAAACGTGGGGGCGGTCCCCCCAGCTTGGTTTCCTCGCTTGATGATGCCCCACCATGGCTTTCGTTCCTCGGAGCTGGTGAGCTCCAGTGACAGCTCACCATTCTAGCAAGGACCCCCAAGCACCTGGCTGCTGAGGCTTCCCTTTGCCAACTGAGAATCTGCTGCCTTTCCAAGTTTGTAGCCCCAGGAGGAACCTGTGCATCTTTTCAAACCTTGAGCCAGGAGGCAGCAGGCGCTCAGGGCACACAAGTCTATACATGTGCTGAGATAAGCTCTGTTCTCAATGGGAGCTGGAACACAAAATGGGAGAGACTCCAAGGCAAATTTTGCAAAGCTCTCGTATTTTGAAAAGGTTTAAGACCGATTTCATCTGGACGATAAAAGCGGAGAAGTTAAGAGAAGATAAACTTTGCTCCGTCCTCCCGCTCCTGTTAGTCATTAAAATACCTGCTTGTCCTGTTCCAAATGGTCTATGTCGGCCAATGGCAGCATGGACGGTCTCCCATGCGCACACTGGAACGGCAGCTGGCAGCAGGACAGAGCTTCAATAAGGCGACGGCTCTCCTCGAGGCTCAGGCCGTCATTAAACTTAATGGCCCCTAAACGAAAGGGAGAGACCAATGCTGACCCTGGGTCAGAGCCAAATATCTGGAAACAGTGACGTGTTGCTTAGGGTTCTTAACTGTGGCTGAGTACTGCTGGAAACGGGTACTGGGGGCCCAGGAGGCAGCCAAGCCTTGAGGACTGACTTTCTGGTTTCTTGGCTTTTCCTTACTGTGTGTTTCTCTTTCCAGTCCAATCCCTGCAGGAGGTAGTCCTTAACTTAATGTCTCCTTTGCAGGGTTTTTTTATCGGAGAGGCAAGGATGCTGCTGCCCTCCTTACGGTCTGTGAAACCGAGGCCGTCTCTTGCCCACAGCCGGTCCCTGACCCAGACTGCGGATGGGCTCCCTCAGTGTCCATCGCTTGACTTCTACAAACATTTCCATAACTGTACAAACAGGAACTCTCCTATTGTCAGAACCTGCGCTGGTCATTTGCTCAGTCTGCAGATAGTTACCATGTGCCAAACACTGAATGACACACCATCTCCACCCTCCCTGAGCTTACCATCCAGTGTCTGAGACTAACAGTGAACAAACAGTTGTGCAACCCTTTACATGACAAATGTAAGTACTACAAGCCATAGTGTGTGAGAGGCAGCACCCTAGGAAGACCCCATGCAAGTCTCCCTGGGGAAGTGGTATTTCAGCGGAGACCTGAGGCTAGGAGAGGCGTGGCTAACTGAAGGAGGAGTGAGCTACCGTGACAGGGGCATGGCACAGGGAAGGAACCAGACTGGGGCAGCAGGGCTGGGAGGTAAATAGTGAGGTGGAGAGTGATGGGAGAGACAGGCAGGGCACGAAGCCCCTTGTGGGCCACGGTAGGAAGTGGCACTTGTTTCCTAAGAACAGGGACCAGTCTGAAAAGTTTTGGTCAGCGGAATGACATGGCCAGAGGGATGGTGCAGGAAGGTTCTTTGGGTGTTGAGGGGAGAATGAAATGGAAGGGGGTCTGAGTGGGTGTGGGGAGACAGAAAGCTGATGAGAGTGAGGAATGTGGAGGAGACAGATGGAGTTGGTCAGAGTTACGATACATTTTGCAGGCCGAGCTTAGAAAAGCGGGGATGGAATACTTTGAGGAGTAAAGATTGGATAAGTGACGCAGGGGCTTAGGGGATTTGCAGGAGACAGACCAAGATTGTCGGGGACGGGCAGTCTTCTGAAGCAGAAAGAGACAGGAAGAAAGGGAGCAGAGGAGGCTGACAGAGGGGACAAATAGAGGCCTGGTGCCAGGGGGTTGATCAAATGACAGCTGCAGGAGGTTCTGTCTGTAATTGGCCCTACACTAAGTTCCTCCCAGACTATTTTCTGTATTTTACCACTTTGACGCTACTCACGAAGCTACCACGATTTCTGTGTTAAATCTGCGTGTTCTGATGTAACCCCTGAGTCTTCTGTGCCCACCCATCAGTCTCATTTCTCTTAAGTTTCAGGGCTCTTCACAAACAACACGTTCATTTCTGCATTTGGCCTCTGCACATGCGCCTTGCTCTCCCTAGAGGGCTTCTCCTCTCCATCCTAAGACTCCACCATCCCTCGGCTCATATAAAACTTGACTCATAAGTCATTTAGCAACACTCTGGTCAACTCTGTATGTGGGTGGGCGAGAGGCCTCGCTAAGCGCTCTACAAGGCTGATAGCCAAGTAAGAGTCATGGAGCATGTCCGTTCTATTACACGTGGGGCAGGGATCGGCTTGACAGCCATGGGCTGATTGTAGTTAGTGTTGCGAAGGTAATTAAAATGAACATTTTTTTTTTTAGTAGGTTCAGGCCCTCGATCTACATTTTAAGTGACTAGTAAAGTGAACCTTCTGCTGCTTGCCAGGGCACAGCAAGGGTCTTACCATGGCAGGCCTGCGATGCCAACACCTTCTGGACCGTCAGTGGCAGAGTCCCTTGGATGCCCCCTGTGGTCTGGAGTAGCTAAGGTTTAAACGCAGTCTGTTAATGAGCCAGGAAGTGAGACAACGGAGCCTTCTGCATGTGGACGCTCTGTGAACGTCCCCCAAATAAGAGGCAAACTCACCTCCACTTGTTCTCGAATGAATTCCTACAAAGCAAAAAAAGGAACACGGGCATTAAATGATGGCTACATTGTGCTTGTCTATCAGAAGTTTACAAAATAACCCAATTTTCTCCTCGAAAACAGCATCTCCCAAAGTGGGTGACACGGCATTCTGGGGATGCTGGACCGATCCAGGGGAGCTGTGAAAGCCGATACGTACACTCCGGCACTGTGGCTATAGTACAAGGATTTTTAATTGCCAGGGAGAGGCTGAGTCATGTGTTTTTAAAAAGGAGGTGGTTGGCCAAATATGCTTGAGGACCTCTGCCCTAAAGTGTGTTTCTAGGGGAACGTGAACCACCAGCCTGTCAGGCAGCACCTCAGCCCGTTGGTGGAGCCCTGGCGGGACCCTGATCGAGGTCACCAGCTTCTGGGTGGGAGAAAGAGGCAGCCCTTTGCTTCCATCAGGGGTGAGTCTCAGAAACCCAGGGAGCAGCTCTAGTCTGTCCTTAGGCTTGCTAGATGAGTGGGAGTCAATTTGATGGCAAAGGGTGTTAGGGACTGCTAATAGATTCACAGGGAGTTGGAACTGACATTACTTAGTGCAAAATAAAAGCCCTGGTGGTGTAGTGGGTTACCCAGTGGGCTATGCATAAGCTCAGCAGTTCAAAACCACCAGCAAGACCTTAGGAGAAAGATGAGGCTTTCTTTTCTTTCTTTCTTTTTTTTTTTTAGGCATCACTGCCCTCTGGTGGTGGGAGTAGGAGGCCCAGCCTTTGCTCCTGGGAGCCGGAATGGAACCTCTATCCCAGTGGGCCGCAGTCCCGCGCACAACCACTACGCCACCGGGGCTCAGCCGAAAGATGAGGCTTTCTAAGGCTGCCGAGGGACCCACAGAGGCAGGTCTCAGATCTATGGGCTGCAATGAGTCAGACTGGCCGGCAATGAATTTGGTATAAGACTGCATGTAAAATGTACATGGGGGGCCGAGCCCCGGTGGCGTAAGTGGTTGAGTGCAGGACTGCAGCCCGTGGGCTTGATGGTTCAAACCCAGGGGCGGCTCTCAGGAGCGGCACTGGATAGCGCCCACGACCACCAGAGGCAGTGATGCCCAAACAAACAAACAAATGTCCATGGCACGCCAGGACCCACAGAAGCCATCTAAAGGAGATGGAGTTGGCTAAGTCTATGGAAGCACACCTGTCTGTGTGATCCGAGAATTGTTGATGATAAAATCTAAAGGAGGGAATGGTATCAGAGCTTCAACTGTGAACACAGAAGCCACTTTGCAGAAGGCTTCGGATGACAATGAAAGCCCCGGATCCATATGCAGGGTCCCCGCCGAGATGAACTCTCCAGTGCACCCCCTCAGAATACAGCCTATCAGACAGAGCATTGTTAAAGTCAACTGTGGCACTCTAGTCTAAAATGTCACACCTCAATTGATCTCTTTTGACCCATTTTAATGGAGGAGGAGGTTTCCCCATGTTTTGTCTAGTGGGTTGTCTGGTTTGTTTGCGTCCTGTTTGTTTTCTATGCTTTTCCGTAGACGAAATGCAAGAAGGTAGCTCTGTAGAGGCAGGCATGGGATTGATACAGGGTAGGGGCGTGGCAGGGGGAGTCGTCGGACATGGGGAGCTAGCAACAGTGAGGACCAGAAAAAATGTTCTGGGATTGACTGTGGTGATGATTCCATGAATCCCCCTAATATGATTGAACAATTCAGTGGTATGATATGTGACATACGAATGCCAATGAAATGATCTTTAAAGCCAGAGAACTGTGTGCGTTTTTTGTGAACTACTGTGGTTCACAAAAAAGTGAACCCTCATCAGTTAGGACGAAGTGTCAATATTGGTCCATCAATTGTAATAAGTGGGCCACACGAATGCAAGTTGTTGGTAGTGGCCAGCTGTGTGCAGTGGGAGAGGCGGGATAGGAACTTGCTGTACTTTTGTGTAAACACAAACGGTTCCCAAAAAAAAGTCTATTAAAGAAAAAAGTCTTGAGGAAGAGAGAGCCAGCAGTATAGCACTCAAGTATAAATAATTTGTTTTATGGTACTTTGAATATGGAATTCCAAGGCAGTACCAGCTCTTACTAAATATAACATATGTTTAGTTTCTGGGTCCTTCTCCAGAAAGAATTTATCGACTCATTAATTCCATCATGTAACTGTAAGAGTAGCCTTTCTGATTCTACTGATTCTCCCTATCAGGGAGGCTTCTCACTAGAGAAACCATCTCTTTATAGTTATGATCTCAGCCAGAATAAGTGTAATATTAGACACAAAATGAGAACAAATACATGACAGCCATCAACAAACTGGGCACTCATATAACATTGGTCTAAATACCATAAACATTAGTAAATAGCCACTTTAGTTCCCACAGCTAAAGTGGGACAACTCCTTTCAGGTCAAAATACTTATTTCTGATGTACTTTGCTGAGAAATTATTTCCACCCCAGGCTTGTCTGTCCCTGGGGCAACCTTTTTAATAGTTTAATATCCCTACAGATGTTAATCTTTATAAACTTCAAAGAAAAATTTGAAGATATGGCATATTTAACAATTTCTTTATAAGAAAACGCAGGATTGGTCTCTCCCACTTCAAAAAAAGAGTCAAGAAAATCAGTTGGCTGGAAATGAATCATTAGTCCAATGGACTGCTGGACCACGCAAATCTTAGCCTTTCAACCCAGAAACCCGAAAAGTTAGCTGGTCCGTGGCTCCCACTGCTGATCACTCTGAAAGGGCGCATAATAGAAGGTCCAGCAGAGAGTAGGAGAAAAATGTGGAGCAAAACGCAAAGTCATTAATTTTTAAAAAGGGCTTACTGGTTTGATAAAAACTCATGGAAACACCAAGACTACGGCCCTTCCTCACTCTGCAAGTCTGGAACTGAGCACTCTCCTCCCACGTGAACAGACGTCCTGGTGGCCTAGTGGGTTCCCCCCTGGCTGCTAACCGTGAGGCCAGCGGTTCTAAACCACCAGCTACTCCATGGGAGAGAGACAGAGAAAAGGCTTTCTACTCCAGTCCGGGAACCCCCACGCTATAGGGTCATTGCCTGTGCTGCTTAGGGGTTATGTCAACTAGACACTCCAGCATAAGGGTAGGGTGGAGCCGAACGATCACGAGCGTTTGGGTCACAGCCTGATGACACCTTCTTTGGTGTAGCCTTTTGTTTAAGAGGGAAAGACTGTCAGCAGAGTCGAGTCTCTTTGACCCTTAGCCTCCTGCTGGAGCTTAATCGCCCATCTGGCTTTTCTGTCTCCTGTTGGGTCACCTGCCAATCCCAGGAGCTATCGGTGGACTATAGAGGGTGGTTTCATTGGCCAACGTTGGATTTTTATTTTGATTGTCTTGGCGTACACCAGCCTGTGCCACCCACTATCTCTACTTCATTGTCCCGCTTCCTGTTTATCACTTCTCAAGAGTCAGAAGAAGAATCACACTGGATTTACCTATTCCTACCACTGTGCAACCATCTCTTGGTACAAAACTCTTTGCATATACAACACCTACAAGTGTCAACTCAATGGCAGCGAGTCCACAGTGGGCAAAAGCACTCAGGAAGTCTGCACCCATTAGAACAATCCATTCGATACCGTCAAAAGGGCAGTGTTTGCCCAGGAATGAAATTGTGACGGCAAGAAGGACCTGTCAACACGGACACCTCTCAAAACAAAGTATCTATGAATGTTTGGGTAGAAAAGTGACTTGCTCTCTACTTACACCTAAATCACAAAATGTTTAAACAACAACAATAAAAACCCCACAGGAGGGGCTGAGCCCCGGTGGCGTAGTGGTTGTGCGCAGGACTGCGGCCCACTGGGACGGAGGTTCATTTTCAGCAGTGGGGCTGGGCCTCCTACTCCCACCACCAGAGACAAGTGATGCCAAAAAAAACCCCAAAAAACCCATAGGAGATTGTACAACTCCTCTTAATATGATTGAACTGTATGATTTGTGAATTACCTATGCCAATAAAACTTTTTTTAAAAGACACAGAATTTCTTTATTCCTGGAAATGGCTATAATTCAGTTACCTACAATTTTACATGGTAGATTTTCTTTCTTTCGTTCATTTTTTCAAATACTTTTATCAGGGACTTTGGCATCTCTTACCACAATCCACACATTTTTCCAGTGTGTCAAGCACATCTGCACATATGCTGCCATCATCATTTTCAAAGCATTCTCTTCCCACTTGAGTTCCTGAAATGGGCTCCCCATTTCTTTCCCCACCTTCCCCTGCCCACCCTCCCTCATAAACCCTTGATAAGTTATAAATTATTATTTCCATATCTTACATCATCAGATTTTCTTTTTAAACTAGACTCAGAAAATTCTTTCCACTCTCTCATATACAGTTTAGTCTGCAGTGTTACAAATAAGCACTGTTAGTAAGAGCTAGGTGTTAAATTTTACTTTAAAAAAATCAAGCATATAAAGAAAGATGTCTCATAATATGCGTCCCCCTGATAAACTCAGGGTGGCTGGAGAGCAAGCCTAACTTCCTCAAGCTTCCCTCTGCACCATGTACCTGGGCTCACGAACTTCCCTTTGGGAGTGAGCCTGGTGAGGAACAATGGATTTCTGTCTTTGCTGCATTTCACATTTTGATGGGTCACTTAATAGCGAATGACTGACAATGTTAAAATGGGTCCTTCATTCAGAAGTCAGAACTTGATAGAAGAATGCATTAGAGATCTTTCTTTAAGACATGAAAATGGTTCCAACTTCGTTCGGGATCAGCAAAATCTCTCCTGAACAGCCTGATTGAACATAATCAAGATTTTCTGAAACCATAAGTTTTGTTTCAATTTGAAGTAAACTCCTTACCAGTAGTCTTTGAAGTCACTTTAAGGAAAGTTTTTGTAATAATTTTCTGGTTAAATATTTAGATATTGAATTACAATGAAAGACTCCAACAGATCCTATCTTTTGGCCGTGGGATAATTTGGGGGAGGAACTTTAGAGAAAATGAGCTCTGGTGGGAGAGAGGGCTGCTAGGGGCAGAGTGGAGGCCTGTTTTGGAGGGCAGTTTTGGAGGGGAGAGCCGAGGCACTCCTCGAGCCTGCCCTGTGGGCCGGCTCTTTTTCCGGTGGTCCCCTTGCTGGAAGCCTAGTTTGTCTTCCAACAAACAGAACTCCTCCTCCAACCTTGTGTCCCCACTCCCCTAGCCTTTCCTTGTCATCCTCTCTCCATACGCAGCCAAAGGCCTTGGAAGACGCTCCTCGAGCTCCACACCCTCTCCCTTTACTCCCTCCCTGACCCTTTGCAATCTGTTTTCGGCCTCACCCCATTCAAGACTCCACAGTGTAACCCATGTCTGTCTGGCGGCCAAGGACAACAAACGTTTCTCAGGCTTGGCTGGATGGCCATTGGGGACCATTCCATCGCTCTGGGACACTCTCCCCTTGCTTTGGCAATGCTGCATCTCCTGCTTGTCTTCCTCCCGGTCGGAACAACTATTTTCGGTCATCTTTACCGGACGTTTCCTCTTTCTTGCTCCTACCCTGGATGCTGGTGTCCACCCTTTGCTCTCTCCTTTTGTATTCCTCAGATTCTCCCTGGACAATCTCAATGCTCCCAGGCCCATCTCTGGCTTCCGGCATTATCAACACATATTCCTTAACTTTCACACAGAGCTGACAGATCAGACCTCTTTGTGAAGCCCCACACCTATAAGTCTTTCTAGCCACTGGGCATCCCTGACTAAGGGTGCATCCAGTGTGATGCGCCCAAACATGGACTATCATGTGACTTCGCAGCCATGGGCACCACTCATCCTCTCTATCTGGCCTGTCGATGGCACACCATCCACCCAGTAATCTAAGCCAGGACTCTTAGAGTCCCTATTACTTTTTTTCTTCCCATTGTTCCTATATTAACTCTATGGCTCAGCAGGCCCCTAGATCCTATCTCCCAAATTATGTCTCAGATGTCTCTCCCTTCTACTCCCCTACTGACTTAATCAAACCCTCAACTTTTTTCATTGAAACCCATGCTATAGGCTTCATTTGCGCTCACTACTTTAAATCTTCCCCACATCAATCAAGTTCATAGTTTAGCCATTAAAGCCATCTTGCAATTTTTATTTTTTTTAGAGTACAAAGTGACTTCTCTAGAAAAAGGGGAGACTGAGTTCATGTCAATTTGCCCTTGTTTCAAACGAGAAGAGTTGGAAATAAAGGGCGTACAAATCATCAACATGAAAAAGCAAGACATCATAAAACAAGAAGAGGTAGACTTGGAGAAATAAAATGCTAGAAATGAAAAAATACGATAATTGAAATTTAAATTCAGTGGCTGAGTTAAGCATCTACGTTAATAGCGAAAAGACAGCCACTAGATCAAGGGCGCTCAACACGTCGATCGAGATCGCTCAGTCGGTCACAAATGTAGTGTGGATACTGTAGCATGGCATTAAAAAAACAGACGTAGCCTATCATCAATTCCGTCACTTAACTGATATACAGCACAGCCAATCAGATGCAATCTTAGGTGTCAAATGCATGTGCAAACAACTGGGCTAAGTGCAGCAAAACTAACAGGCTAAGTTATTGCCAATTTTTAGACCTTATTTTTTTTCCCCTCTTAAACATAAGAAAGGGAATTAAAATGGGTGGGAGAGCTGGACCAAGTAAGAAGACAAAAATGTATCACTTCCAAGTACCATTCGTTCCACCATGACTGATGATCATTTGAAAGTGTTCTTTAGGGCTGAGCCCTGGTGGCATAAGTGATTGAGTGTGGGACTGCGGCCCGCGGGCTTGGCGGTTCAAATCCAGCGACGGCTCTCAGGAGCAGCACTGGGTAGCTCCCACGACCACTGTCCAGACACTGTCCTGACTCACTCCATTCAGTGCAAGTCATCAGAGTCAACTCAGGTCATGACAAAAAATGTACATGTGTTGTGCACTATGGACTCATGGGGTTATGCAAGGTACATAGACATACATTGTACATATAAAGAATTCTCGGGCTGAGCCCTGGTGGTGTAGTGGTTGAGTGCGGGACTGTGGCTGACTGGCTTTGGCGGTTCAAATTCAGCAGCAGCAAGGCTGAGCCTCCCATACCCACCAAAGGGCAGTGATGCCTAAAAAAAAAAAATTAAAAAAAAAAAAAGAATTCTCAAGCAGAACCGGGAAAAATAAGAATTCTCAATACATTCACAAATAAATGTAATCAATAAATAAAATAAATATATGTTTTGCATTTTTGTGATTGGTAGGTCGTTTTGACTTGATCATTTTACAAGTAGTTCGCATGCTGAAAAAGTGTGAGCACCCTTGCACTGGATGATAAATGAAGAATTTCCAAAAATGGATCAGAGAGAGATGAAGCCAAACATAATATAAAAGAGAGGTTAGGGGTCATGGATAAGACAAAAATACAGCCCAACAGACATCTGGCAGGATTTCCGGGAGAAAGCTGAGAGACTAGGGGAGAAGCAATGTCTGAAGTGATAATGACTGTCTAGTTTCTAACTTGAAGCAGTATGGCGAACCCCAAGAATGAAATGGAAGCAAACTCACACCAAGACATAGCAGTGACACTGAAAAACACCAAAGACCAAGAGAAAATCTTTAAAGCATCAGAATGAAAATCAGAATGCCTACAAAAGGAATATAATCAGATCATAATGTATTTTTCTACAAATTTTTTTTTGGGGGGGGCATCACTGGTCTCCGGTGGTGGGAGTAGGAGGCCCAGCCCCACTATTGGAATTGAACCTCCGTCCCAGTGGGCCGCAGTCCCGCGTACAACCACTATGCCACCGGGGCTCAGCCCGATAATGTATTTTAATGGCAAAAATGGGCCGTCAGAGACAATAAAATATTTTTTAAATGCTGACGGGTAACTCATGATGTGGAATTATAATTTTAGCTAAACAATCATGCGAGTGTGAAGAAAACAATTATTCTTGCGGTTTGGGTGGAAGCTTAGAGCAAATCAATTTCCCACTCAACAAGCTACACACGCTTTGTTTGGTGGCATGAGCTCCTGAGGAACTTGTGTGGCCTCCTCCAGCTACACAAGGGAAAGGCGGGGTCAAGCCCCACATCTGCCTCAGAGGGTCCTGGGGAGCAGAGGTCGTCCCAGCTGACATCAGGCAGCCTTCTCACCACACCCGCCTTCTCTGCGGGAGGTGCAGACCTCGGCTTATTAGAGAAGCTAGCGGGTTAAAACCATTAAGGACACAGTCTTTTGTCCACCATCCCCCTTCTCAATGCTGGCAGGCACGTCTCTCGCTGGTGTTCTGCCTCTCCCCTGCTCTGGCAAGTGGGCTCAGCCTTCTTGAGAGGCGGGCGGTAAGCACACCAAAGCACTCAGCTTTACTTGTTCCTGGGCTGGGAAGCCTGCCACTCTGCCTCATGGTCCTACGGCTGCGTCTTCCTGGTCTCTGCTGTGTACACATCTCCTAGGTGAGTGTGGCTCCTTTTGCTGGTCATGGGACTCTTCCTGCCTCTTGGGAATGCAAAATTAACCAATTCCGGAGTTAGAGACGGGTACCTCATTTGCATCCTCCTACACTGTCTTCCAGTGGGAGTTCAAAGACTGGCTCGAAGAGCTCCGCCAATAATTTAACTTCACTGGAGCTGCTGCAAGCCTTCGATGTAAAAACACCCTTCCCACTTCCTGGATTTCCCATTTCCATGGTCCCTCTTCCAGGCCCTTCTTGCCTTCTGAAAAAACTTTTTTTGTTGTTGTTAAGAGGGGTGGCGAAGGGAAAATGCTGCCCTTTTGGTCTTGGGTTGATTGCTCTGATGGGGCCATTCCTCACAGGTGCTATCGGTCACTTTATTTTGATGATGGTGGGCGCGCTGAGTCTGTTCTGACCTGCAGTGACCCCAGGCACAACAGAAGGGAGCACCACTCGGTCCTGAACAGGGAGAGACCAAGGGTTGTGACTTAGACAGTCCTCACCAGTCTCTCGCTCTCTCACAAACACAATAAAAAGACTCCAGTCGCTACTCACCTAAGTAGGTCCTGGGACACTGCCTTTATGGAACATTCTCTGCTTATGAATATCCATGTCCCCTGAGTGTTTGGTCCTACGCCCTCCAGCCCAGTAGCTTTGGTCTCTGGTTACAAGTAGGAGTTCAAATAACTTTGCCTCTTGTATGCATACTCTACTGTATACAGCACACATATAGGTATTTGCAACACATACAAACACATATTGAAAATATCCTCTGCCAAAGCTAAATCTGCTTATAAGATACAGTCTCCCACACCAGTTAAGTTTACATATCTACTCACAAATTGTTTATTGATTCCCTCATCCCCACCCCCGACCTATCCCATCCCTGATGTAGCAGTCACCTAGTCTGGTGTCAATTTGAGGATTAAGAGTGCAGGGGTGGAGTCTAACCTGTGAATCTGGAGAGAGCCAATGAGACCTCTGTGTGGGCGTGGCTTTCTCCTGAGAATGCTGCGAACTCGGTAATTCCTTCTTGGAGACAGGAGACGCAGTTCACTCCCCTGGAGACTTTCTACTGAACACTCGCTGCCTGAGAGATTCGACTGACAAGGCTGGCTCCCTGTGAGGCGTCCCTGAGGAGAAGCCACATGAAGCTACCGTAGGGTGCTGAGCCAGACAAGCCACAGGGGTGCAACCAGACCTCTAAGGCCAGAGAGACCACAGAGAGACCCCGGCCAGCGCTGAGATGCTTCCACCACCATTGGCTTTGCACCCACTGGCCCGTGATCTTCCTGCATTCAGCATCACTGCATTGAGTTTCGTGAGTCTGGAGAGGATTTTATAGATTGCTGTCAGACATATGGGCTAATATCAGACTCATGACATTGGACTGGACTGAGTTGGGATGTTTTCTTATGTACAACTGCCCTTTGTATAAAACTCTGACATACATGCATGTTTATTAATTTGCTTCTCTAGTCTACCTGGACTAACACACCTGGCAAGCATTATAATAGTTAAACAATTTCACTCAGATTGAGGGACTGGCCCCAATCCCCATTATGCGGACAGACCCCTCTTCCCCCAGAAGAATTCACTTCAGAGGACAGCACTGAAGCTATAGCTCAGGGAGAGGGACAAGACTGATCAGAGCACAAAGGAGCAAATGAAGGGAGAGAAAGAGAGGGTGGAGCACATCCTGGCCCACCAAGCCCTGAGGATGATATTCCCACTCAGAGCAGCCCAAGCAGAGAGAGGGCCATAGGGCCAGCTCCACTACGAGACATGATATCCTTCACTGATCCACAGTGCGGGAACTGCGCCTGATCTGACCCCTCCACACCAAGACAAAACACTACGGGCGGGCAACAGGACAAGGGGAACAGAGCAACAAAGTCCCCAGGGAGTACCAAAAATAGACTGTGGGAAAGGCCATGGCACCCCATCAGACTCAACCATAAAATACTCCTAAAGGTCAACAAACAGACCGTGAACTATTTACAGGCTTTTCTTTGTCACTGGCTTTATTGTTTTGCTTTCTTTTGTTGCTTTGTTTTGCTCTGTCTTGTTTTGGGGGGCATATTATTATCTCTGCAGCTCTATCTAGATAAGATAGACGGGATAAACAATCTGGAGGAGAAAATAATGAGACTGATGGTTCTGGGAGACATGGACGAGGGAGTGTTGGGGGAAAGGAAGTGGGTGTTAACAAACTCAGGGACAAGGGAACAACGAGTGATCCCAGATCAATGGTAAGAAGAGTACAGGAAGCCTGGTAGGGCTTGATCAAGGGCAATGTAACGGAGAGGAATTACTGACACCCAAATGAAGGCTGAACATGATAGCGAGACAAGAGGAAAGTAAAAGGAAATTGAGGCAAGAACAAGGAGGCAAAGACATTTATAGAGGCCTAAATACTGGCATGTACAAATGTAAATGTAGTTATATATAGGTTTGCTACTAAGATAGCAGATGAACATTGGACCTCTACTCAAGTACTCCCTCAATGCAAGAACACTTTGTTCTATTAAAGTGGCATTCCATGAGGCTCACCTTCCTGACACGATTACTAGAGATAAAGTGGGTGCATAAGGCTGTGTGGTGAAGAAAGATGATGGTGCCCAACTAGCAAAAGATATAGTGTCGGGGGTCTTAAGGACCTGAAGATAAAGAAGAGGCCATCTAGTTCAGAAGCAACAAAGTCCACATGGAAGAAGCACACTCAGACTGTGTGATCACGAGGTGTTGATGGGATCAGGTATCAGACATCAAAGAACAAAAAATTATATCATTGTGAATGAGGGGGAGAGCAGAGTGGAAACCCAAAGCCCATCTGTACGCAACTGAACATCCCCTTACAGTAGGGTCTGGGGTTGGGGAGGAGATAAACCAGTTAGAGTTCAGTAGAGCACCGATGAAACATACAACTTTCCTCTAGTTCTTCATTGCTTCCTCCCCCCACTATCATGATCCCAATTTCACCTTACAAATCTGGCTAGACCAGAGCATGTACACTGGTACATATCACAGCTGGAAACACAGGGAATCCAGGACAGATAAGTCCCTCGGGACCAATAATGAGAGTAACAATACCAGGAAGTATGATCCCCTCCCGGGGGAACAGACAACAGAAAAGTGGGTGAAGGGAGACATTGGACAATGTAAGACATGACAAAATAATAACATAAATCATCAAGGGTCAGGGAGAGGGGAAAAAAATGAAGAGCGATACCAAGGGCTCAAGTAGAAAAAAAGTGTTTTGAGAATGATGATGGCAACAAATGTACAAATGTGCTTGACACAATGTATGTATGTATGGGTTGTGATAAGAGTTGTATGAGCCCCCAATAAAATAATTTTTAAAAAAATTTCATTGTGTTCTCTAGTTTCACCTATGGTATGAGTTTTTTCATGGATTTATTTTTATTCTTTAAGGTTTCATAATATTCCATTATGTGTAAGTAGCCTAGTTTACTTATCCATTCATTTGTTTCTGGGTAGATTCTATCTTTCTGCTACTGTGAATAATGTTATAGGCACAGGGTGTGTATTTAGCTATCTTGTGTTGCAGCTCTTTTTAATCTAGGGTCGTGGTGGGGCTGCTGGATCATCATATGATCTATTTTTCACATTTTTTTTTTTTGTGGCATCACTGCCTTGGTGGGAGTAGGAAGCTCAACCTTGCTCCTGGAGAGCTGCTGCTGGAAGGCATCACTGCCCTCAGGTGGTGGGAGTAGGAGGTCCAGCCTTTGCTCCTGGGAGCTGGAATTGAGCCTCCAACCCAGTGGGCCGCAGTCCCGCGCACAACCACTACGCCACCGGTGCTCAGCCCTATTTTTCACTTTTTAAGACCGTGTCATAGCACTGTTTTCCACAGAGGGTGGCAATTTTACATAGATGTACTATTTTACAATTCCACCATCAGTGAATGAGAGTTCCCCATACCCTTGCCAGAATCTGTTGTTTTCTGGCCCTTGCTATTCTTGTTGAGGTGAGAGGCTGTCTCTATGATTTGACCATGATGACCTGACTGGGTGTCCTGACCTACTATATCCCATATATATCTACAGTGAGCCACGTTCAGGGCTCTAGTTCCCTAAACATTGTTGCTGTGGGCTGTTGGGTCAATTCCAACTCCTGGTGACCTGATATCACAGAACTGCCTCCCTTGGTTTTCTTTCTTTCTTTCTTTTTTTTTTTTAGGCATCACTGCCCTCATCCTTTAGTTTTCTTTATGGAAGTAGACTGCCACATTTTCCTTCCATGGTGCAAACCATGAACCAGACAAGCACTTAACCACTATATTATCAGGACCCCTCTCTTGAAATGTAGGATCTCTTAAAGTCTCGGTTATACTGTTCCTCTGTCTAGAATGCCCTTCTCCCCTCTTCTGAACCTGGCAGGCTCCTACCATTCTTTAGGACTTCTGTTTATAAAATCAGTCAGCTTTTTTTGCCACGGTTGCCTTGATCTCTGCCCCTCTGGGCACAGTGATTAGTCTGTATTCATATAGCACTTTTGAACAAACCAAGACTGGTCAAATCTCACAGTACGTCCAGTAATTATTTAAATGTCCTTCTTTGCCTTGAGTTCATTGATCTTTCAATGTCTAGCACCTGATATACAGCAGGCATTTCATAAATGCTTGCTGAAGGAAAGATGGATACAGGGACAAGAGGTTCGGCGCCTCAGCAAGGTCCTCAAGTCCCGCAGCTCTCTCTTACCTCCACGATACTCTTGGTCACTGTAGCTCTTCCTCTTCGAAGTTCGCTGGCTTCCCTTTCAATGAAACAGAGTGGGACTTTCCCCACAAGGACCAGGGAATCACTAGTGTCTGGAAACTGAAGTTCAAGGCCGAGATCCTCCAGGTTTTTGTGGTAGCACCTAAGGGGATAACCTCAAATGTAACAGTAATACTCCATTCACATTTCAGCACTGCTTCCAAATACAAAATTAGTTTTTCAAAAGCTGTCACAAGTTTTAAGAGTTGCAAAGTTTTTCTCACATGCATGAGTGTTTGTTTAGTGTTCATTATAAATTTTCCTTTTTTGAATTACAGTAATCTCACCCTCATGCCACCTGCCTCTTTTTCTTGGAAGGAATTCATCTTTTTTTCAGATTTTGTTCTTCAGTTCTGACTCTGCACTGCAGAACTGTTACCTTCTCGTAGCTGGCGCTCTCAGGAGTCTGGCGCAAAGAAGGGGGCTAAGGATGTTTTGAGTCAACATTAAAGCAGGGAGGAAATTAACAGCCCCAGGAACCTAAAAGTCTTAATTAATGGGATGTAAATAAATGGATCTAAACTTCTAATATGAATTATACTTCAGGGGATAAATATTTATTGGCAGCAGCATATTCTCAAACCAGACATAAACTGACGGACAATTCTTTTTTTTTGTTTCTAATAATCCATGCTGTTCAGGAGTGGGGAAACTTCCTATCCTGTGACTCACTGTAGGATCTGTCCCTTCAAACTGTTTTTTAAAAACTTTCTTCCCATTGTGAGGATGGAAGAGAAAATGAAGACCCTAGAATGCATCGAGACCAAGAAGAATGGAAGCAATTACTGCAGTCACTTTTCTGTCAGAAACAGCTCAGCATAAACATCATATGGGCAGAGCATTTTGCTGGAAGCGATTAGCAGGCCAAGACTCGGCTGAGCTCCACAGCTGTGGGACGGCGACGGTCAGCATGTGGAGTCAGAAGACCTCCGCTCGACCAACCCCTGGGTCGCTGTGATCTCGGAGAAGCCTTGCAGCCTCTCTTGGCCTCAGTTTCCTCGCGTGAAAAAGGAAACAACAGCCCTGCGTACACCCTACAGGACGACTGCGCGCACGGACACTGCCAGCAGGGCCTCCTCCTGGTGCTACTGACCGTAAGAGTCTCCTTTGTTCCTCTGTGACAGTCACTGCCAGGGGGGGACTGATGGTAGAAGCGAGCAGTCTCTTCCGCCCCGAGTCTGGTGGCAGTGGCTTCTCATAGGACTCTATGGGAAGGAAGATTAACGGGTTAGGAGCGAGCAACGCGTTCTAGGTTCAGATGAAAAAAGGAAAGCGTGGGAAGGCCCAGCTGTAGCAATTACTCCAGCGCTTGGCAACTGCTCAATATTCAGTCTCAGGGTTTTGGCTATCTGTTCCTAAAGTTCAACTCGTGTTGCACATCCATCCTGTGAACTCGTTTTAGCAGTGCTTTGCAAAATAAAAAAACAGAACACTGAAACCTTACATGCACATATGCAAACAATACAACGTTCATGTAGATATTCAATAAGCATAAATAACAGAGATAAATAATACAGATGACTAGGAGGGGGCGGAAATATATGGATAGGGTCACTACGAGTCAGAATCAACTTGATAGCAGTGCGTTTGGTTTTGGAGACTGTCTCAAGAAAGCTTAATTTTTCTTGAAGGGTCAGTCTCTAAAGAGAATTAGTCATTATTATTCCCAAATATTGAATGATAAAAAAAAGCATTTAAAAAAGATGAAAGAATACAGTCATTGTACCAAAAAGAACTAGTCAACATCCAACCATTTCAAGAGGAAACATATGACCAAGAACCAATGGTACTGAACGAAGAAGTTCACTGTTCTGACAATATTAGCTAAAACCAAGGCTCCAGGAATTAATGAAATCCCAATGGAAATGTTTCAACAAGCTGATAAAGCACTGCAAGCACTCGTCTCTGCCAAAAAATCTAGAAGACAGCTAATTAGCCAACTGACTGGGAGAGATTCATATTTTCACCCATTTTTAAAAGTGATCTAACACAATACTCAAATTATATCATTAGGGAGGAGGAAGTGGGGAAGGAGGAGAAAAAATGAGGATCTGATACCCAGGGCTCAAGTAGAAAGCAAATGTTTTGAGAATGAGGATGGCAACAAATGTACAAATAAATGTGTTTGACAGAAAATGGATGAATTACATGGGTTACTAATAGAGTTGTACAGGGCCCCAATAAAATGATCAAGCCCCCCCCCAACAAAATTATATCATTGACATCACATGTCAGTAAAATGTGCTGAAGTTTATCCAACAATTGTAGCAGCGGTACATTGACAGGGACGTTCCAGAAGTTGAGGTCAGCTTCAGAACAGGACCTGGAACAAAGGATGTCACTGCTAATGTCAGAAGGATCTTAGCTCAAAGCAGAGAATACCAAAAAGATGGTAACTTGTGTTTCACTGACAATGCCCAAGCATTCAACTGTGTGGATCGTCACAAACTATGGATGCTTTGAGACCAATGGGAATTCCAAAGACTTCACTGTGGTCCTGTGGAACTTGTACATGGATCAGGAGGCAGTATTGTGAACACAAGAAAAAAATATTGGCATATTCGAAATTAGGAAAAGTGTACATCAGGGTCATATCATCTCACTACAACTTGTTCAATCTGTGTACTGAGCAAATCCTCACAGAGGCTGGCTTATAAGGAGAGTGGAGCATCAGGATTGGAGGAAGGTTTAACAACCTGTAACATGCAGATGATACAATCTTGTTTGCCTGAAGCATTTAGTGATGAAGCTCAAGGATTGCAGCCTTGGAGAAGAATTAAAAAAAAGAGAGAGAGATGCACAAAAAAACAAAAACAAATGCTAATGAAGGGCTGAGACCCAGTGGCGTAGTGGTTGTGTGTGGCACTGCAATCCACAGGGCTGACAGTTCAAATCCAGCAGCAGCTCTCCAGAAGCAAGGCTGGGCTTCCTACTCCCACCAGGACAGTGATCACACACACACACACACACACACACACACACACACACCATGCTATTGAAGACATTATTTAAAAAAAATATGGAAGGAATACAGTCATTACAACTCCTATAATGATGACCAGAATCCTCACAACTGCCCACTACTATGTAAAATCATGACAGAGAAAAGATTGACATTGTCAAGGATTTCATCTTGCTTGGTTGGATCCACAGTCAATGCTCAGGGGAGCAGCCATCAAGACATTAAACAACGCAGCACACTGGAAAAATCTGCCGCACTAGACCTCTGTAAAGTGTTGAATAGTGAGGACTAAAGTGTGCCAGAGGACTTCAATCACTCATCTGCGTGTGAAAGTTGGACACTGAGTAAGGAAGACTGGAGGAGAATGCATGCATTCGAATTCTGGTGCTGGCTAAGACTATTAAAGTCCCACGGACTGCCCAAAGAACAAAGAACAAAGTCTGTCTTGGAGGACGCACAGCCGAACGCTCCTGAGAGGCAAGGATGGCAGAACTTTCTCTCAAGTATTTTGGACATGCTGTCAGGAGAGACAGTCTCTGGAGAAGGACAATATGCTTGGTAAAGTAGCAGGCCAGAGAAAAGGCACAGTGGCGGCAACAATGGGCTCAAACATGAGCACAATTGGGAAGCTGGGTCGGATCGGGCAGCGTTTGCTTCTGTTGTATGCAGGGTCGTTATGAGTAGCAGCAGACTCACCTGCAACGAAGAACCGCCTCATTCCCAAATGACCTGAGACCTGTGGGAAGTCTTCTGTTCTAGCTCTCCCAACTCCCAAGCCTTCATTTTAGAAAGAAAAGTAAAAATGGCAGCGTGGCAGCTACACAATCTCTGGTCAACTTTCGGAGGGTTGGAATCTAGCCTGTCAATTAGGTCACAGCCTGATGACCTCATTTGGGAAGCACAAACAGAGATAAATAGCTCACTGGAGGCCAGATACAGGAGAATGTCTCTGTCCCTGGAATACATTCCTGTTGCCAAATCACATGGAGTTATGCTGATGGCAGTCAGAGTCTTAGAACTAGAGGACCTGCATGGTGAGTCCCACTAGCGCTGAGATGCTTCCACCGCCACTGGATCCACAAGACTTTCCACCCACTGGCCTGTGACCTTCCTGCACTCAGCATCATTACATGTGTTGTGTAAGTCTGAAGAGGAATTTATAGGCTGGTATGGGACATATGGACTAATACCAAACTTACAGACCAAGATGTTTTCACAATATACAATTGCTCTTTCATATAAAGCTCCTTCTTACACACACGAGTGTCCATGAATTTCTCTAGCCAACCCAGACTTACAAGTAGCAGTATTTTTGCCAATCTATTCCATGAGAATTGGGCAAATCTGCTGCACAAGACTTTCTTTGAAGTGTTTAAAAGCAAAGATGTTCCTTTAAGGTCTAGGTACACCTGACCTAAGCCGAGCTATTTCTAATCATCTCCAATGCACGTGAAAGCCAGACAATGAGTAAGGAAGGCCAGGGAACAATTGATGCATGCAAATTACTGTGCTGGCAATCATATTCGAAGTACCATGGGCTGCCAAGAGAACAAACAAATCTGTTTTGGAGGGAGAACAGCCAGAACACTCCTTAAACGTGGTGAGACTTCAACTCACGTACTTTGGACATATTATCAGAAGGGCCCAGGCCCTGGAAAACAACATCAAGCTTGGTAAAATAGTCAATGAAAAAGGAGAAGACCTTCAAGGGGACTGATTGACATACTCGCTGCAGCAAGGGGGTCAACATGACAATAATTGTGAGGGTGATACAGGACAGAGCAGTGTTTTGCTCTGTTGTACACAGTCATGATGAGTCAGTGGTGTCTAACAATAACAAACACAGCAGCACATGACATGCCTCCTGAGGCCCTTCTGAAATCTTTAACACCAGGAGTTTTCATTATTGGACTAGAAGAGTAAAAGCTTTTCTTGATATGTTAACACTTGGGGAACATATTGCCTCTTGGTAAGAAAAATTAGAAATAAACTCTAAAATGCCCAGTAATTTGGGGAGAGAAAGTGGATAATATGGGAGAAAAAGACAGAAAGGAGACTAATACATATAAAATTAAATTTATATTAAAAATAATAAAATGGGTCTTCTCACTTCTTGGTGTTCTCTTCTTGGGAAACTGAAGAACAGATATTTGATATCCTAGGATGGGCATATCTTTGTGCTGGGTGTCATAGTGAAGTACTGTATATAGTCGTGTATAAGCTGAGTTTTTCAGTACCTGTTTTATACAGTTTTTGTGGAAAATTCGGTGCCTCGGCTGATATTCGGGTCAGGTTATACTCAAGTATATACGGTAGCTCAACTCTTAGATACCTGAGCTGATGACAACAGGAGCCCTGGTTGTGTAGTGGGTTCCATAGAGGATCCTAACCCCAAGGTCAAGCCTACCAGCTACTCCTCCAAGGTAGAAAGATGAGGCTTTGGGCTCCATAAAGATTTACAGCCTTGGAAACCCAAAGGAGGGGTTTTTACTCTGTCCAACAGGAAAACGATGAGTTGAAACGAACTTGATGGCAGTGAATTTGGTTTTGTGTCCCTTTGACCCTCTACACAGAGTCGAAATCTTTGTTAGTAAAGGGAGTTATCACTGTATCTCCTCAGTTCCAAGGCGAAGCCAGAACTTGGGTTTCCTTTTTTCCAACATCTCCCTTTCCTTATATTGGTCCCGGTAAGAAAAGTGTTCAGGCACGCTGCTCATTGTGGGGGGTCTCGGATCTTTTCTAGCCCCAAACAGATCCTTACCAATGATAAGCTGCTCCAAGCGGACGCGCTCGTGGGCTGCATGCTGATCCACCAACACCAGCAGGTGCCCACCTAGAAGATTAGCAAGGAGTCCTCAGATCACGATGAAAAGAATCATGGGGGGCTGAGCCCCGGGGGCGTAAGTGGTTGTGCCCGGGACTGCGGCCCACTGGGTTGGAGGTTCAAATCCAGCAGCAAGGCTGGGCCTCCTACTCCCACCACCAGAGGGCAGGGATGCCCCCCAAAAACAAAAATTATAAAACAACAAGAAAGGAATCATGGGGGGCTGAGCCCCAGTGGTGTAAGTGGTTGAGTGAGGGACTGCGGCCCACGGGCTTGGCGGTTCAAATCCAGTGGAAGCTCTCAGGAGCAGCACTGGGTAGCTCCCAAGACCACCAGTGATACCCACAAAAAAAAAAAAAAAAGAAAGAAAAGAATCATGGGGAGTTGAAGGAAAAAGAGGGAGCACAGCAGAAAATACACAGGCTGAATAGTAAAACTTTCACCTTATTTCCTAAAAAAATGAAATTATAGGTAAAACAGTAACTGGCTTATTCCTGATGAAACATTTTTAATTCATCAGTGTTTCATTTCTAATACAAGGCTAAAGTCCTACATTCCTAAAAGCTTAAGGGCTGATTTTGCTTTAATGACTCAAATGTGATACAACAGAGGATCATTAGACATCACATTCTTATCAGCCACTGACCTTGATTTGAAAGCAACTCTGGGCCCCATGAAGAAGGCAGTTGTATTACACTGCAGAGGGCAGTTCGGCAAACTTTCTGGAAAAGGACCAGATAGTAAATATCTTAGAATTTGGGGGCCGGTTTTTGTCACAATGGCTACTATGCCAAGGCGCCAGAGACAATTTGTGAACAGATAAATGTGGCTGCATTCCAATAAGACTGTTATTGACAATATAATATGAATTTCACATGATTTTAATGTGTCAAGAATATTCTTCTTGGGCTGAGCCCTGGTGGTGAAGTGGTTGTGTGCGGGACTGCGGCCCACTGGGATGGAGGTTCAATTCCAGCTCCACGGAGCAAAGGCTGGGCCTCCTGCTCCCACCACCTGAGGGCAGTGATGCCCCCCTCCTCCCCACCCCAAAAAAGAATATTCTTCTTGGGCTGAGCCCCGGTGGCGTAAGTGGTTGAGTGCGGGACTATGGCCCGTGGGCTGGTGGTTCAAATCTAGCAACAGCTCTCAGGAGCAGCGCTGGTAGCTCCCATGACCCCCCCACCCAAAAAAAAGAATATTCTTCTTCTGCTCCCCTTTCCAAGCATCTGAAACATAAAACACATCTTGGCTGTCCAGACAGAAGCCGCCCGTGGAAGGATCTCGCTCACAGGATGTCATTCACTCCGCCTTGCTCAGCAGCCTGGCGTTCTGGGAGCGTCACACATCGCCTGGGCATCTAAGAAGCAGCCTGTACTCCACGGGTAGGGGTGGGACACACGACTGGACAAGTCTATAAAACTCACGGATGATGCTTCTGGGCAGCTAAGCGTGAAGCTGTGAAGTGGAAGGGAGCAGACAGAATGGCCTGCCCCATCCACAAAACCCAGCCTCCAGAAAGTCCCTTTTTCAATGACAGAACGACTGACTGGCCCTTGGCTGCATGAGTACAATCGCAACGTTTTTTTTAATGTTGTCTTTCTCAGGGACCTGTTGAAATAAGGGTCTAGAGGGCTTCTTTAGCTTGTAAATTTAATCCTTTGCTTTGGGTAGTGCCCACGACCACCAGAGGCAGTGATGCCCCCCTCAAAATTAATCCTTTGATTATATTTAAATAAAAATTCTCTGCCTGAATTTGATTAAAATAGGCAATAATCTTTTAAAATATTAAAAAAAAAAAGTCCATGACACCCTAAAAATCAGGGCATGAGATCTTAAACTTTAAGGAAATCTTTTTTCCTGAAACATGTGCAAACACAGCCCCAAATGGAAAAAACTCAACTTCTGGGAGGTCATGGAGAATTTGTTGTTATGATGACTCCAGGGCATCTCGTGTCGGGCAAAACAATGAACTTGAGAGGGCAGGTTCTGATTTGAACGTGGAGTCAACATGAAGTACCCGGGCGAGGGAGGGGCCCTATGAAACCAAACGCAGAGTGCTCTGGTGGACGGGCCTGTCTGTTTCCATGACCCGGCCTCAAGCACAGCAGAGGATGGAGGCTGCACTCCTCGGAGCTGCCCT
>PVJH01024687.1:0-21469 GCA_004026705.1 Nesogale talazaci
GAGGAGAAACCCAAAGCTTTTATAGCCTATTTTAGGCGTGGCTCTATGCGATTGGTGCAGAGGCTCTATTGCATCACCAGATATACTCGAGCATGCGCAGTGCTACTTGTTTACCACCTACAGGCTAAGCGTCAGGGTGCGGCCAGGCGCCATCTTGTAATGGCGGGCGCTGTTTTGTAAAGGTTTGGCTTCCACACATAATAATCTTATATTCCTTTTATTCCTGTAAAAATCTGTAGTGTATGCTGAGCCCCGGTGTCCTAGTGGTTGTGTGCGGGACTGCAGCCCAATGGGCTGACGGTTCAACAACAGCAGCAGCTCTCCAGGAGCAAGGCTCCCACCAGGGCAGTGATGCCACACACACAATCTGTAGTGTAGTCATGTTGCCTTCTTATTTATATACTTACTAATTGGAGGCTTCTCTCTTTTTCCATTGGGGCAAAACTACATTGTACCTAAACTACAAAAAAAAAAACCTTTGTTTCATTGATCCTTTGCACTGTTTTATATTCTCTATTCCACTTATCTCTGCTCTTGTTTTTATTATTGCCTTATTTTCGAGTTGCCTTGCCTTTTGTTTGCCCTCCTCTCTCTAGCTTCTTAAGGTGAAAGCATAGGCTGTTTGCTAAGCTCTTTCTTTCTATTTTATTTATTGAAGAAAATTTCCCATTTAAAGTGCATCACTTGATATAAGAGTCAAAATGGCATCCAAGTAGAATCACCCACCTGCACTCTTGTTGCTAAAACAGAAAATTAAAAGTGAGGAGGCCAACACTGGGAGGCTGGATGTTAAACATTGGTTCAGTGTTCTAGGATGGAGTTCAGACCTCCCCCCCCCTGTAATTTTCACCCACGAAGCAGTTTGAGAACTTGCTGAAATGCTTTAAGCTAACTGCATCTGTCTGCAGGCTCTACTAAACTTATGCCTGTTGCAGCAGAATAGAATCTTTCATTTCTTCCTGCACAAAAAATGCAAGAACTGCAGAAAACAGAAAATTTCCCAGGATTCTATATAAAAGTCATCATAATCCCATAATCTCATGGAGAGCCTCTGAGAACTAGCCTCAAGACCTCACACCAGAGTTCTCCTACCTGCTACCTTCCCAGTTCTGCAGTACAGGAATGGAGTGACGACAACATTAGTCATCCCCGTTCCTCCTCTCCCCAACTCCATGCCATCCAGAGTGTGTACCAATAAATAATTAAATAATAATTTTCAGCAATTTTAGAACCACTCGGATATTTACCTGGGAAAAAACACAGTTCCCCAGAACACAGCTGTGCAGGACAGTGAGGAGAGTGGCACAGAAGTTTCAATCAGCCACAAACACACTCCATTTTCCTTTTCCCGAGAGACAACAGGGCACAGTCCCATTATCAGAGTATTATAAATAGTATTATAAAAAGGGGGAATTTTCTTTCCTTAAAGCAAACAAAAAAAAACACTCAATTCCTGAGTGTGGTCCTTTTTGTAATTATGGATGTAATCAGCCAGAACTCTGTTCTTTGCATAATATTAGCATAACAGCTCTAATATTCACAGCACAGTCTAAGACTTTAACATAACAAAATGGGGAAAGCAAACAGATTTTGATAGCTAACAGTTCTGGCCTCTGATGAGAGTCTCCCAAAAGCTGCAAATTGTGGTCAATCAAGACCATGCTCGTGCTCATGCTGCAGTTCCACCCCAACCAGTCGGTGGCAAACCCACAATTGCTTATCTTCCCACCGAAGCCCTGAGTTGCTGCATCATCCTGCCTAACTAGCAGTCTGACTCAACACCATAATAGTTCAGAAGCAGTCCTCAAAAACACTTTTTCCAGTTACACAGAGAAGGGGCTCAGAGCCCCTTGATCTCAAGAAGAATGGTACCCAGTTTCAAAATGACATGCAAAACGCGACATAGTTCAACACTATCAATAAGAAAACCAGAGAAAGAAAACACAACAAACCTAACAACACTCTTGACGAATCAGATGCTGATCTGCCACAAAAAGAAATCGTCAGAATGCTGCTTGGAGCAGAACAGGATATGAGGAAAGCAACCTAGAATAAGGATGCAATAACAGTGGAGATGAAGTGCACAATGGAGGGGATAAAGTTCATAATAGAGGAAATAAAGTCCATGCACCAAAGGGAAATGCAAGAACTAATGAATGAGGTAACAGAAGTGAAACACAAGATCACCAAGCTCACCAAAGACTAGAAGAGGTCCGGAATCATAACAGTGACCTGGAGGACATTCAGGGAGACTTCAACAAATAAGAAAGACAGTCAAAAAGAAAATTAAAGAGTCTGAAGAAAACCAGAGGTCGACAGATGTTATCAAGTGGAGCAATATTCAAATAATTGGCCTACCAGAACAAAACACAACAAAGAAAGAAGCCAACAGGTAAATTAGCAAGGGAATTTATGGAAGCCAAATTTCCCACCTTAAAGACAATCAAACACTCTTACAGGAAGCAGAGAGGACAGCAATTGGACTAATCCTCAGGAAGAATGACCATGGAACATGATAGTTAAATTATGCACCTTGGAGGGGAAAGAGAAAATTTTAAAAGCAGCAAGAGAAACAAAGGTATTCACATACAGTGGTGCTCAGGTAAGAACATGCCTAAACCTATCAGCAGGTACCATGAAGAGGACAGAGTGGAGTAACATCTTTCAAAAGCTCAAAGAAAAAAAACACCAGCCCAAGAATACTCTACTCTGGTTGATGGACCCTGAGCCCTGGAATCGAGGAGCCATGTAGAGACCCCTGCCAGCGCCAGGATTCTGTACCCACTGACCTGTGAGTCAGAAGGAGACTATATAGACTGATTTCAGGCATATGGGTTAATATTGAGCTTAAGACTTTGGACTGAACTGGGCTCAATGTCCTGTTCCTCTTGTACATAAACTTTTTCCTTATATCTATATTGAGTGTCTATGAAATTTGTTCCTCTAGCCTACCCGAACTAACACATTATGGTACCGAGAGTGGGGTACTAGAGGAACAAGTCATAAAGATGGAAAGTAGATGTATGTTTCACTTTTTCCTCATGGTAATGCTACTTCTTTGGCTAGCCAGAAGTCAGATATGTCCTTGCAGTTTACTGAGTAATTTTCTGGAAACAATGTGGATAGTTAAAGTTTTGGTTACTTTGTTCAGATGCTGTCTTTAGTCATTCCTTTATAAAATGGGGATTCTGCTCAAGGACAATGATTAAGAAGGTCAGAATACCTGATCGAAAGCAGGGATCTGTTTTGATGCCTTCAGAGACTTAATTCAATGTTTTTGTGAAAACAGTTGTTTAGATAAGGATATAGATAATCTTGATAAGTATTCACCTTGACTGTTTTAAGAATTAAGTTTGATTTCTTACTGTGCTGTTTATACTGATTTCTTATGCCTGCTATTGTAAATATAAGGATGCATATAAATGTTTATTGGGAAGTATGAAAACAGTTTGCAAATCCAGTTACCTCAAGCCAAGCATTGACATCTAGAGTGTTTAGGACTTAGCGTCAAAGACATCTATGAAGAGATTAACCCTACCTTGTGCTTAGATGGGGCTAGGCCACACCTGGAAAGACTGCTCTGAAGAAAGTAGCCCCACCCAATCTTTTAGCGTACTCAGGATTCTTGTATTCTAAGAGAAGGTCAAACTGACCAACAAAGACGGATAGTCTGTTTCCTTGGAAAAACCTGACTAGTGATTATTTTCAAAAGCAAAGGAATCTGGAACCATGAGTCCTCTCGGGGACTCAATGTTAAAGGAAACCTGTGGCAGGCTGAAATGTTTGCTAGGTTTCCACCTGGATCTACTCTTTGAGTAGAAATAGGAGAACTGCAGCAATAAATAGGTGGGTTGAATTTGACCACTGACAACTGTGGCACTTGGTTCACAGGAAATAGATATGAGAGCGGGTTGACTGAAGTTCGAAGTTCATGACCTAGCATGAGAGAGCTAGGAGTGTTGATAATTTGTGATGGGACCATGGTCTAAATGGAAGGCGACCAATGGCTACCGTGGTGAGGCTAAGTGAGACAGCCCACATTGAGTTGACCAGAACCTGACCAGAGAAAGAGAAGTGATTTGATTCTGTGAACTGGAGCATATCATTGCTGACTTTATGGATGGCCTGTCCTAATTTGACTTTGCTAATGGATGCACACTTCATGAGTTTCCAACTGAAATGAAGATTCTTCATGTTGAAAGATATGATTGTTTCCTTAGAGCACTGGGTTGGTGTGAGTGGGCAATATAGAAATTAGATACCCCAAATGGGGGAATAAAGGCATGAGGTGATTGGCTTGCAAATGCTCATAGGTGGTACTATATATATATATATATATATATATATATATATATATATATTCATAGGATTAAAAGATCAAGGTGTAGATATTTTGTAACCACAGTTGTAAGGCATAGAATATCTTTTGTTTTATTCACTTATAGAATGTTATCTTTAAATGATGGTGACACATGTTGAATTGTATGCATTTTAGTTTTATCCTGTTTGTTATTGATATGATCATATTTTCTATTTGAAAGTTACAGGGCTGAGCCCTGGTGGCGTAGTGGTTGTGCATGGGACTACGGCCCACTGGGATGAAGGTTCAATTCCCACTCACAGGAGCAAAGGCTGGGCCTCCTACTCCTACCACCAGGGCAGTGATGCCTTAAAAAAATAAAAAATAAACAAATAAAATTTAAAAAAAAAAGAAAGTTACATATGGTTACAGAGTTATGTGAAAGTGTGAAATTAACAAGGGGTGGTCTGTGGTGGTTTTGTGCTTATGTTAATTTCATGATTGAGACGTAGGGGTGGAGTCTAGCCTGTTAATCTGGAGATAGCCATTGAGTAGCCAATGAGGCCTCTGTGTGGGCATGGTTTTCTCCTGATACATCTGGGAAATCTCGCGATATTTCCCTAGTGAAGATGAGAAGCTATTTTCCATGTTGTGGGAAGTTAGTTTCAGAGATGATTAATTATGGACAAGACAAGATAGCAGCGTCTGAGGATCTGGAGCAGCCACACAGCTTTGCCCTGATGGAGCCAGACCTCTGAAGCTGGGGTGGCCACATGGAGACCTCTGTCAGCAATGAGTTGCTTCTGCTGTTGATGGACCCTGAGCCCTGGAAGTGAGGAGCCATGTGGAGACCCCTGCCAGCGCCAGGATTCTATACTCACTGATCTGTGACTTCGTGAGTCGGAAGGAGACTTTATAGATTGATTTCGGGCATATGAGTTAATATCGGACTTATGACTTTGAATTGGACTGGGCTCAATGTCCTGTTCCTTTTTTATATAAACCTTTTCCTTATATCTAAAAAAAAAAAAAGAATGCTCTACCAAAGTATCTCTTAAGATAGATAGTGAGGTAAGAGTCTTCCAGAACACTAAAAAAATTAAAGAATACACCATAAGACAGCAAACCCTGTGAAAAATCCTGGTCAACTCACTGTGGTCAGAAGGCCAACATCCACAAACACAAGCAGAAGACCACCAAATAGCGCAACTCCACTTTGAAGTCAACACACTGAAAACAATCACCAAGATTGCATTGACTCAGAGGGAAAGGGCAAGAATGAAGTGTCCCACACAAACACAGCACACTTATATGAATGGAGATAAGAAAACGCCTAACACAAAAGGTATGAGATGACAGCAATAAATCCACAGATGATGATGAATATTCTGAGTATCGGTGGGCTCAATTAGCCCATTAAAAGACAAAGGTTAACAGACTGATTCAGAAAGCATAACCTATCAATCATGCATGCATGAGACACATATTAAGCTCGCAGACAAAAATAGTCTAAGAAGAAAAGACTGGTGAAAATATACCAGGAATTGCAATCCTAATCGCTGACAAAATTGACCTCAAAGTGCAAACTATAATAAGAGACAGGAATGGGCACTATTTAATGCTCAAAGGATCCATAGACCAGGAACCAGTGAGCATAATAAATATATACACGCCAAATGAGAGGCCCATGAAATTTGCCAAACTATTCAAAAGATGAAGAAAGAAATCAGACTCAAGCACAGTAGTTGACTTTAATACACCACTATCATATAAAGGTAGATCACTTTGGGAAGAAGCTCAGCAAGAAGGCTACAGAGCTAAACCCTACAATTAAGTGACAGTATCTAATAGACATTTACAGAGCTTTCCACCAAATGCAAAAAAAAAAAGTCACATTCTTTTCAAGTGCACATGGCTCGTTTACAGAAATAGACCACATGCTGAGACACAAGTCAATTCTGAGTAAATTCAAACACAGATGACTCAGACACCTCCCTTAGACCACCACAACATGAAACTGGAGATGAACAAAAGGATGACCAGAAAAACAAGAGCAAACAATTGGAGATTTAATAATAATGGCTCTCGGTATTTTAGAGCCATCTTGTTAGAAACTTCCAAACCGTGAGAGTCAGATGGAGGATAAAGATAATGCACAGACTGAAGTGCAAGAGAAGAAAGATGAGGCAGGGGTCCAAGTAAAGCCACTGTGTGCCCCAGCAGAAGCCACAGCTGCAGGAATATGGAGTGCTTGGGACAGGGACACTGGTACAAACTTTTGACTGCAAGCTACCCACCATCTGTTGATCAGGAACTTTGTTGACAATCAATTGCCATGAGCACCCAAGAGACCCATCTTACTCACACCTAACCAGTCTAGTTTGACCCTTTGCCCCAGACCTATGGCATTCTGGACTAGTTCTGTCCTCAGTTGTGGCTCAATGTAATGTGCACAATAAATCATCTCTTCTGCTGTCTTAGCTCAAGAATAAAAAAAAAATCTTCTGCCACACGAAGGATACTGGCTCAAATTAGAGAGGAAATAAAGAACTTTCTAGAAACTAATGAAAATGAGAATACAATGTACTAAGTCCTATGAGATACAGCAAAAGCAGTTATCAGAAGAAGTTTGATAGCAATTAATGCATATATCAAAAAGGAAGAGAAACTTAGGACTGATATACTATCAAAACCATCAGCAACTAAAACAGAGTCAACAGAACCGTCTTTCCCCTGCAATAGCAAAAGAAAGAAATAACACAAATCAAGACAGTGTTGAGTGAATGGAAACATGAGAACAATACAAAAGATCAGTGAGGCAAAAAAAATCTGGTTCTTTTAAAGGATCAACAGAATCAATAGACCACTTGGAGGCTTAACCAAGAAAAGGAATGAGTAATCACTAGTAGCCAAGATGAGTGATGAAATCAGGGAAATCATAATGGATACACAGTGAGATTAAAAGGACAAGCACAAGGTACCACGAAAATCTGTACTCTAGGCTGAGCCCCGGTGACGTAGTGGTTGCGTATGGGACTGCAGCCCAACAGGCTTTGCAGTTCACATCCAGCAGCGGTTTTCTAGGAGCAAGGCTGGGTAGCTCCCACCACCACCAGAGGGCAGTGATTCACCCCCAAAAAAGAAAAAAAGAAAATCTGTATTCTAATGAATTCACCAATGCGGAAGACATGAACAAATATTTTGAAAAGTAATGCGTCCTAGATGATCACAGATAATGGTTAAAAGAAAAACTTCAACAGACCCATAGCAAAGGAAGTAGATATGGTTATCAAGAAACTACCAACAAAAAAAGCTCCCAGTCAAAACAACTTCACAGGAGAATTCTGCTAATCATTCAGGAAAGAACTGACACCAATCCTCAAAAAATTATTTCAAGGCATAGAAAAAAATGACAAAAGAAAGAAAGGAAGAAAGAAAGGGATGGCAAACTCCCAAACCAGATGGCAAAAGAAAGACAGATAGAAAGGAAGGAAGGAAGAGATGGCAAACTCCCAAACTCACTCTACTAAGCCAGTATAACTTTGATACTCAAACAGGGCATGGATCCCACAGGAATAGAGAACTACAGAACAATATCTCTAATGAACATAGAGGCAAAAATCCTTAACAAAATATAGTCTGATAGAATACAAAAGGATATAAAACATATTATGATCAGGTAGAATTCATTCCAGGGATGCAAGGCTAGTTCAACATCCGAAAATCCATATATATTATTTGCCACATTGATAAGAAAAGGAATAAGAATCACATGATAATATCGATAGATGCAGAAAAGGTATTTGACAACATGCAACACCCATTCCTAATTAAGACACTCAAGAAGATAGGTTTTGTTTTTGTTTTGACTATCACTGCCCTCTGGTGGTCGTGGGAGCTACCCAGCACAGCTCCTGAAAGCTGGTGCTGGATTTGACCTGCCAAGCCTGCAGGCCACAGTCCCACACTCAACCACTTACACCACTGGGGCTCAACACTCAAGAAGATAGGAATGGAACGAACATTCCTCAAGTGAAGATACAGGGTATTATGAAAAGCCAGCAGCCAACATCTTGGCCAATGGAGAAAAGATGAAAACAGTCCCACTTTAAAAGGAGAACAGAGAAGGATGCCTGTTATTCTCACATTGATTCAACATTATACTGGAAGTCCTAGCTAACAATATAAAGCATCGGAAGGACATTAAAGATATCTGGCTGGGAGAGGAAGAGGTGAAACTATTGCTTTTTGCAGAAAACATGCTTCTAAACATTGAAAACCCCAAAAGCTCCACAACAAGGGTATGTATGGGCAGCAATAGAGGAACACAGAAGAGTGGTGGGACACATGATCAACAAACAGAGGTCTATTGGTTTACTATATACATCAGACAAGACCACAGAAGAGGAGAACAAGAAGACAACACCGTGCACAATAGCCAAGAACAAACTGAAATATCTTGGGCTATACTTTAAAAAAAGACTTACACAAGGAAAATTACAGGAAACCAAATATAACCTCCGCAAATGGAAGACTATTCCATGCTCAGGGATCGGAAAAGTCAATATAGTAAAGATGCCAATCTTATCCGTGGCATTATATGAGTTTAACCCTATCCTGACTCAAATACCAACAACCATCTTCAAAGTATTGGGAAAACTGACCACCAATTTCATATGGAGAGGAGAGAAGCCCAGAATTAACAAAGAACTCATCATGAAAAAAAAAACAAAGTTGGAAGGCTTGCTTTACCTTACTTTAGCAGCTATTATATAGTCACAGTGGTCAAAATAGTGTGGTACTGGAATAATGACAGATACATAGACCAATGGGAAAAAAAACAGAAATAAAATCATCATCATTTAGACACCAGATCTTCAATAAGGGTCTCAAAAGCATCACGTGAGAGGTGGATGCCCTCTTTATTGAGTGGTGCTGGAATCAATGGATAACCACTGGTAATAAAATGAAACAAGAACCTTAGCTCAACTGATGCACAGGAACAACTCAAGGTGAATTACAGATCTAGAAAGATAACCCCAAACTATCAGGACCATCAACGAAGAAATGAGGACAAATCTAAGGATCTTGACTCAGAGAATACATAGGCTAACTGCAATAAGGAAGGGTATACATGCACACACTTGAACCTGAAATTGATTAAGTGGAATATACTAAGGATAAAACACCTGTGTGTGTCGGGGCTGAGCCCCGGTGGCATAAGTGGTTGAGTGCAGGACTGCGGCCCGCGGGCTTGGCGGTTCAAATGCAGTGGCAGCTCTCAGGAGCAGCACTGGGTAGCTCCCATGACCACCAGAGAGCAGTGGTGCCCCCCCCCCAAAAAACACCTGTGTGTGTCAAAAGAAGTCACTAAGAGAGTAACAAGAGAGCCCACAGACTGGGAAAGAATTTTTAGCAATGACACAACAAAGGGCTTGTTACAAAAATCTACAATACCCACCTACCCTGCAAAAAGAAGAAAACAGTTAACCCTGTGAGGAAGTGGGCAAAATACTTGAAAAGTAGTTTTACTAGGGAGGAGACCCGAATGGCCAATATGAGACAATGCTCCTCATCATTAGCCATCAGAGAAATGCAAATTAAAACAATTATGTGATACCATCTAGCACCCTTGAGGACAGTCCAAATCAGAGAGCAACAAGTGTTGGAGGGGATGTGGCAAGATAAGAACTCTCCTCCACTGCTGGAGCCTCTATGGAAAGTGGTCTGGCAATATTTAAAGCAAATGAAAATTGGGCTACCTTATGGCGTTACTCTCCCTCTACTGAGCATATACCCATAAGCAGTAAGAAATATACCACAACCAGTCATCTGTGCTCCAATGTTATTGCAGCACAATTCACAATTGAAAAGAATTGGAAACAGGCTAAATTTCCATCAATAGATGATTGAATTAAAAAACTCTAGCATATACACACAATGGAATACTGCACATCTCTAAAAAGTACCAGTGGTCTCATGAAGCACATCATCTCATGGGAAGAAGTGGAGGAAATTATGCTAAGTGAAGTTAGACAATCATAAAAGGACAAGTACAACATGAGTCCACCAAGGTAAGTATAATCAGCACAGCAGCGGTAGAAGAAAGGCCACTTATCTGACACTATATGAGTTGAGGTACAAGCAGGCAGGAGAAAGACCAAACCCAAGGATGTACATGTTATTCCAACACACACACAAAAGGAGAATGAAGGGAGAGAAAAGAGGGGAGGTGAGGAGGGAGATGTTAACACTGGGGGAGCAGCACACTAACCCATCCAGGGGGAAAGTATCGGTTATACCTCCACAGAATTGAGAGTGTGCATCAAGCGCCACACGGCACACCACATCCTATGGAGAAGGTAACCACATGGTGCAATTCATGAACAGAGTGGGTTACAGGGCTGTCCAAAATTGCAGCAAAACTGACCCCCTCCCTAGAAGTATGTACTATAGAGGACAACACTAAACCTACAGTTTGGGGAAGTAAACTCTACATCTGGAAGTAAACCAAGAAGAAAGAAGAGAGAGTGAGGGTCAAGACCCCGTACTGGCACACCCAGCCCTGAGGATGATGTCGCTGCATGGAACTGCTAAAGCACAGCGAGGAATTTAGGACCTACAATAGCTGGAGACGTGATGTCCCCTTGCTGGAGCATACTGCAACTGAGGACAATCCTGGGGACACACGATAGAAGTTAGTCTTGTCTAAAACCCCCACAGCAGGGTGAACAAAGGAGAGAGTATAACAAATCCACAATGGGCACAAAGTCAAGCCACAACGTCCCTCAGGAGGCCCCAGATTAGACTTAAGGCTAGGAGGGGAAGGTTCTGAAATCCCCCAGGACCCGAAAGTCATAAGGACCAGTGGATAGGCCTAGAATTATCAGTGCTTTTTCGGGGGAGTTTGCTAGTTATTATTGCTTTTCTTTATACATTTTTCTATTTTTATTAAATTTCTAGTTTCCTTTTTGTATTGTCTACGATACTGTTGGTTTTCCTACCTACATAAGATGGGCATGAGGAGCAAGTCCAAGGAGAAAGCAATGTGACCTAAGGTTCTAGAGGACCTAGGAGCAAGAGGAGGAGACAGGAAGAGGGAGCAGTGAGCAAACACCACCATAGACAGGAGAAAAACTGGAAATCAAAATCAACAATGAGGAGGATATAAAGATCCTCAGGGTGTTGGAGCAACAGCAATCTACCTGAGGCAGAAGAAGGGCAAGTGTGATGGTTGGAAAGGAGGAAGGTAAAAGGAAACATGAAAGCTCTAGGAAACAAAGCTATGAATAAAGGTATAAATATAGTTGTGCACTTACGTAAATGTATTAATTCTAAAAAGAGGTGTTGGCAAGTAACAAGAAAGTACTCCTTGTTTAGGTCATTCTCATCTGGCTTTTAAAAAATACTCGCCGGCTTTCCAGTAACTCACAGGTAGCATTATTGTCCTTTGCCAGTGGTTTCAGACTGTGCACGATGGGAAGGCTTTGCTCTGTAATGGCGTAACCACCGGGTTGGTGCTGTGACCTTAAAAGGCTAAGGCTTAATGACTCACTGCATTTATCCCCTTCCAGCGTGGGGAGAGTTGGGGTGCTGGAGTCCCTTCTCTCAAGCTGCTTGCTAATACTTGGGAAGCTAGCTCGCATAATGGCCTGGACAGCTTTATCCCAGGAGTGCTTGTTGAAATTTAGTGAAAGAGGTGACAAACCAAAGGGCTCCGTGGAGTTCTTTTTCTAGCACTCTATCAGATGTTATGAAGGGTCCTTCATATAAAGCCTCAAAGGGAATGAACCCTGGGTAAAGGATAGGGAGAATTCACAAACAATTTAGGTTTCCTGGCAATTTGGGTGAGTTGTCTTTTGAGCTCTCTACATTTCCTGATGATTGATTAGGGTCTCCAGGCTGAGTGTAAATGCCATCATGCCCAGAGCTTTACTGACTTCTTTGGCTATTTTCAAGATGAATGAAATGCCTGAAATTAGCAGTTCAAATGTTCAAAGAAGAGAAACTTACCCGAGAAATGACTGACAGCTTGTTCACATCCGAATGTCAGCCTGTCCAAGATTTCAATACCTTTCATTTGTCATAGATACTTTTACTGGGTGGGTGAAAGCCTTCCCAACTAGCATGGAAAGAGCACAGGAAATAGTCAAAACGCTACGGAAAGCACTGCCATATATACTCGTGTATATGGCAAGTTTTTCGGCATATTTCAAATGCAGTTTTTATGGCAAAATTAGGTGCCTTGGCTGCTATTTGAGTCGGCTTATACTTGAGTATATATGGTAATTCCTTTATTTGCCTACCCCAGGGTATGGCTTAATTACTACCACACTTGGGCATTCTAGAAAGGCAGACAGATTCTCTTGAAGCCCTTAGTCAGTGATTGCTTCTGTTGAGAATCATTCCTTCCTTCTAAAAGACAAAAGAGCATGTGGTCCCTTGAAAACTTGCTTTCCTTGAATCGTACTCGTGGTGGGGATCAGGGTTAGATATTGTTTCTATTGCCAGTGGATAATGATCATTTTCAATATGCACATCATTGGCATATGCCAAGGCTTTTCCTTGAATACCCTCATTCTGAGTTGATTAAAGCATCTTGAAAGATTAGATTAACATCTTTTCAAGCAGAGTCAAAAGTTAGAGTTATCTTCCTCCATTCCTTGATACATTTTGCTAGGATCTCCTGTAAAACTCCCTAATTTCTCTTTAACGCACATTACGTCCTGCATGGTGAGTGGAGCGTGCACCTGAACTCTGCCACCTGGCCTTGTGCACTGACTCAGGCTATATTTTTCTTCCTTGCCACCTTGTTCCCCCTGGGATTTAAAGATTCTGGATTAGGCAGTGTCAGTTTTGGTGCTGAAGGAACCATTGGCTCCTGGGGAAACTGGGCACTGACTTTTTGCACTCTCAGGTTTGGAGCTATTTCCCCCCTATGTCTGCAAGGCATGGTCAGTTTTATAATTCTCGCACAGTTGAGGAGTATTGCACAGAGCAATGAAAGCCTTTATATAAGGGAACTCTGTCCATTTCCCTTGCCTTTTGGAAAACAAGTCAAGTGGGTCTCATAACATAAGCTACAATTTTCTATCCAAATTTTCCCACTGTTTAATATAAAGTAGACAAATTCATCACAAAATAATGGGAGTCTGCTTCTGTTTAGGGTTGGAGGATCAAAGTAGTCCAAGTTTTGAAGAATGTTTCCCAGAGGTATATTTTCAGGTACTGTGTTTTACTTTCCCATCGAAGAAGACCGGAGAAGGTAGAGATCTTGAACCTGCGTCCTTCCTCTACTTCTCTACTATGTTCAAAGCAACCTGTGTGGGAAACAGTATCCTTTTTTGCCACCAGGGCAGTGATGCCCTAAATAAAAAGAGTATCCTATTTTGAAACTGGACTTCCAGAAGTCACTGATCCTTACTGAGCGCACACACACACACATATCTTACCCCTGGTGAGACCTACACATCTCTAATGGCCAGGAAACTATGAGGATACCTCCGCACGGGAGCTAAAAGTCTGAGCCCTGGATCTAAGGCTAGATTCCCTGGAGGTATCGGAATTAGTAAAGTTGGCAGGTCAAAAGGCCTCTTGCATAACTTCGAGGATTTGCAAAGAGTTCCAGCCCAATAAAAATGATTGTTTGAGGGTTAGAAATTTCTCATTAAGACTCATCTTGGCTCTATTTGTCTCAAATTTGTGGGATGTCAAGGAACCAGCCCCTAACACATCACCGCAGGCCCGGTAGGTGCAATTGTACTGCGATAAAAAGTAAAGATAAGAGTAAAGGCATAGAAATTATGAGAGATCAAAGACAGATTAAAATAATGGAGTCAGACACATTTCATGGCAGCATGCCCGCCTCCTGGACAGTCATGATCTCAACAACCAGGCCCACACACAGTGCGGGCAGGAAGCCAGGAGCCAGAGAGAGAGAGTGCGGGCGCTCGCGGGAGAAAGAGGGGGGGGGGGAGAATAAAAATAAGTTTATGGCTAACCAAGGTTTATATCTACTTGGGGGCATGATTACAGGTAACCACATGCCACAGGAAAGGGATGTAAAATAGGCATAATCATAACAGTAAGAAGATGAGCTAGGGGCATTCATGTGGAAAGAAGGGGAGGAACTAGGGGCATACATGTGATAAGAAAGGCAAATCCTAGATTCATGTTGGTGGCCTAACTTTGATCATCCTTGGATGGGCTTGACCTCCCTGGACTCCTACAAGGAAGTGGTCTACTACAGTCCTTATCAGAAGGGAGTGGGCCCAACTTAGGGTGGGACAGGCTCTATAGTCTGAAAGCTCTAGATGGCTGAGAACCCTTAGGGAGAATAACTCCTGATCTACATTTGTTGACCTCCAAGTCATTTGCCACATGTAGCAAGTGACTAAGTTTGGCATATATTTAGGAGATATAATTTAGGAGAAATCTGTTCCCCACAGTGGGAGAAAATGGCCTGAGATATAACCCTCCATCTCTTAAAAAGTAGTTCTAGTCTAGGAGGCAAAGGATATTAATAGAGATATAAATACAGGCATGTCCAAGAACACTTTGTTCTATTAAATTGGCATTCTGTGCTGCTCACCTTCCCAACAGGATCGCTGAAGACAAAAGTGTGCATAAGCAAAAATAGTGAAGAAAGCTGATGGTGCCTGGCGAGGCTATCAAAAAATATAGTGCCTGGGGTTTTAAAGGCTTGAAGGTAAACAAGTGGTCATCTAGCTCAGAAGCAACTAAGCCCACATGGAAGAAGCACACCAGCTTGTCTGATGATGAGGCGTGGAAGGGATCAGGGATCAGGTATCAAAGAACCAAAAATTAAATAATTGTAAATGAGGGGGAGACTGGGGACCCAAAGCCCATCTGTAGGTAGCGGGACAGCCCCTTACAGAATGGTCTCGGGGAGGAGACAAACCAGTCAGGGTGTGGTGTAGCAAAGATAAGACATATAACTTTTCTCTAGTTCTTCAGTGCTTCCTCTCCTCCACCCTCATGATCCCCATTCTACCTTACAAATCCAGCTAAACCAGAGGATATACGCTGGTTCAGATAGTAACCAGAAAGATAGGGAATCCAGGACAGATGGTCCTTACAGGACTAGCGATACTGGCAGGGTGGGGGGGATGGTGGGGTAGAAAGGGGAAACTGATTATATGGATCTACATATAACCTCCTCCCTGGGGTGCAGACAACAGGGAAGTGGGTGAAGGGAGACATCAGGCAGTGTAAGATATGACAAAATAACAATTTATAAATTATTAAGGGGTCATGAGGGAAGAGGGAGCTGGGAGGGAGGGGGAAAATGAGAAACTGATACCAAGGACTTGAGTAGAAAGCAAATGTTTTGATAATGATAAAGGTAACGATTGTGCAAATGTGCTTGACATCAATGGATGGATGGATGGATTGTGATGAGAGTTGTATGAGCTCCCAATAAAATGATTTTTTTAATTATTTCTGGCTACCACCACTAAGTTAATTCTGGCTAGCATCAATACTATTGGCTTAAAATACTGACTTAAAATACAGACAGTCTTATCCTGCTGTCCTGGAGGACTGGTTGGTGATCATGAGCTGCTGACTTCATAGTTCACAGTCTCATGCATATCTAACTGATCCACCCATGTTAGACAGGCCCAATAGATCCATAAAGGTGATAGCTTAAATGGATGGCAAACCTGAGTGTCCCTTCCCCTACAGAACACACCAAATTTGACAGGTGCATCCTAAGGGTAGGTAAGAGGGCAGAGAGGGCTGCTGAAGATCAGGAAAAACCGAAAGGCTCTGTTAGGCAGCTAGCTTCAGGGACAAGGGAGTTTGTCCCTCCCGTGTCTGCACAGGTCCCCTAGAGGAGGTTGGAAGGGAATCAGGTGACTCTTAGATGCTTGTGAAAAACCTCCAAACTGAGCATAATCAAATTCGAGCCTCGAGTCAGGTGGGAGAAACACCTGGGTGGGCCAAACTAGGCTCAGGCCCATGACATCACCCAAATGGGCTTAACACAGCCAACGGGGTCAACCAATGCTGTCAGAGTCAGCCCCTAAAACATCATCACAGGCCCGGTAGGCAATATTGTACAGCATAATAAGTAAAGATTAAAGTAAAGTCATTGTGGGATGAAGTTAAGACTTTTCCACAATTATATCTACTCCCAAATATTAAGCAAATATTAATAAGCATTTGCCGTCTGGGAAGCTTAGAATTACTCTCCCTAAAGGACTCTGTCTCACACACAAGACAGGGCTGACGTCTTGCTGTCAGGATACTGGGTCACTCCCCTTGAAAGCTGTAACTGAAACAAGTCTCCAGCCTGAGAGTCATCACCTCCAAAAGCTTGAGTTAGACAAGTCTCCAGCCCAAGAGCAATTAGGGGTAGGCTGCCATCATCAGCAATCTTAGATCATCCAGATTGTCACATGCAGCCCCCAATAGCATCCCTCTCCTATTATGTGTGTGCCCCTAGGTCATCCCTCCCTTCACTATTACCTATAGTACCACCCTTTGCTGTGACGTATACCCCTGCCTGTAGGTTTGGGGCTAGCAGATCCGAAGAAAGGGGAAAAAAAGAAAGTCATGGTTAAGAATGAAGACTCTCCACGCAGACCACAAACCGAGGCTGAGGTGAGGGCGCTACCATGAAACGTGTCTGACTCCGTTATTTCTCTCTTTCTCATGTTCTCTGTGACTTTATTACAATAATTAATTAATCGTTCCCATGCAATTGCACCTGCTGAATCCCTGATATTATTGTTGGAGGCTGGCTCCTCTGACAAATCATAGAAATTATGAGAGAGAAAAAATGGAGTCAGACACATTTCATGGTAGCATGCTCACCTCCCAGATGACCATGATCTCAACAGCCAGGTCCACACACAGTGCAGGCAGCAAGCTGGGGAGCAGGAGAGGTCCTGAACGGGTTCGGGGGGTAGGGGGGGCACGCACTGGAGGGAGGAAGGTTATTGCTAACCAAGGTTTAAATCTCCTTCGTGGTCTGATTACAGGTAACCACATGCCTCAGGAAGGGGCTATACCATAGGCATACACTTCACAGGAAGGACATGTATAACAGGCATTAAGTGTAACAGGAAGCATAGGAGCTAGGGGTATACATGTGACCAAAAATGCGGAACCCAGATTCATGATGACAGCCTAACCTTGATTATCTTTAGGTGGGCTTGACCTTCCTGGGCCCCTACAAGGAAGTGGTCTACTGCTATCCTTATCAGAAGGGAGTGGGCTCTACTTGCTCTAGATGACTGGTAACCCTTAGGGAGAATGACCCCTGACCTACTTTTGGTGACCTCCAAGTGTATAGTCATTGGCTGTGTGTAGCAAGCAGCTAAAAGTTGACATATATTTGGGGGAGACAACTTGGGAGTAATCGTTCTGTTCCCCACATAATGCCTTCAACCATGCCTTCCCCAGCCAAGGTGTGGGCTGGAACAAATGCAGGAAATGTGCTCTGGGACTTCCTCTGACTGTTTTATCCTGCTCCTGGTTGGTGGAAGATTGAAGGGGTGAGGTCTCCCTTCCCCCACGCAGGTGCACTGGGGATCACAGCCCCTTGCTCGCCCTTTCTCATGGCCCACCCATACTCTCTGGCGCCCCACGATCTCTCTGATCTCAGTTCTCTTGCCCCACACTCAGACCCCCGTTGCCCTTTCTCCCTTGACCCCTTGGCCCCTGAGACCCGTCTTCCAGTTCTGCACATGTGGGCATGCTGTTCCCATGAGTCCTAGTGTGGCTTCTGCTGTGTGGCTCAGCACACTTCCCTGAAATAGCATGTACCCTTTTGAGACTGTAAACTTGAAACTTCTCCTTCATCCTTCATGAAAACGCATTTGGATTACAAATGGGCTTCAGTGTGAATTCTTTCTTGTGCGAAGCCAAGAACCAAAGTATTACCCACTTGAGGAATCTTATAGTTCCCTTGGGGGGCCAGCTTCCTGGTCTAAATGAACTGCTTTTCTTTTTCATCAGCATGTTCCAGAGACTGTGACTTCATATAGTGAGTGGGTCTAGGTACTGTTTGTGGGTAACAGTCAGAAAATGTCACTTTCCTTATCATCCCTTATCCTGAGCATCAAATACACCCACCAGGATGACTCAAGATCGCTTTGCCAACCACACCTATTTACATTATAGTGTCTTATGGGGTTCTCTATGAAGCACCATTATGTTGTAGGGTTCGTCCCTGATGGATATCCAGGTATCTAGAGTGGTGAAAAGAAATGCCTCTTTATGAAGCCCTGCAATCCTGGACTCTCTTACAGGTATGCTTTTTGTCTCCAATTATAACCATTTCTGAATTTTCCACGTTGCATCCCTTAAAAGCTTGAAAGGAAAGCACAAACAAGAGGAAAGAGAATATGCTTGTTCCCTGGGGAACATTCACCGTGGGTCCGTTTTGATGTCTGTGTCATCGGCACCAAAAAAAATGTATTAGGAGAAGGCTAAGTTCCAAGCCTCTCCACTCCTCAGTTCTAGCCTTGCGACCAAGAAACACTTCAGATGTGGGACAAAGTTCTGTCAAGTGTCAGAGAAAAGGTTTGAACAAAAAACAGTAAGCTTATTGAAGCATGAAACTGGAAAATAAGTCCAAAGAGCCTCTAGCTAGTTTTAAAGGCCCAGCAAAACATAATGCTGGATGTTATATTGGTTAATGGTGGACTTCCCATCAATGGCTGGCTTTCTGGTAGGTCTTCTGCTATTGCCTGGTCCTCTGTAGTCTCCCTCCTCCTTTCGAGGATGTATATCCTGGCACTTCATCCACCCAGAATCTCACACTGTGCTCTTGTCTCAAACCCCAAACTCAAGAGTCTCTTCAGTCATTTGGGGTTGTGAGAACATACAGTCTTTCTTCCCTGGACCATTTCATTATCTCTAATATCTCTGGTCTCTTCCCTTGGTAAAAAAAAAACTGTATTCTATTCTGCTCTTCATCTTCCTCTGTGCTGGAAAGGTGTGTGAGGAAACCTCCACCTCGTGTTTAATATTCCCACCAGTTTGCTTCCATTGATCACCTCTCCTGCCCTTGTCATTTTTCTCACTAGCTAATAGATACCCAGACTTTTCTGGTGATCTAGAGGGAGTCAATCTACCAAACTTTAGTTTTGTTGAAGAGGACAAACTGTTTGTGCAATCCAGGAACCATGTGTCAGAATATTTAGATAATTCCAAAAATAAACCTATACTTATTGGCAACTATTCCCACCACTTACAACTCAGGTTAAGGAAAAGCATAGAGTGGTGTCTCTAGGAATTTGTCTGGTACAGACATTTCACCTAAGTTTTGCTTGACAGTTTAGAAGGATTTGGTTCCTGCTCTTATTTCTGCAACTCAATTGCACACAACAATTCTGCAACTTGTTTGCTTCATAGTTTCCCAGATTTCTCTGAGGATCTCCTCGCTTTTGTCAATTGTATGTTCTCCTGCAATGTGCATCCTGGATGTATTAGCCTTTCAATGCTGAGAACGAGGTTGGCAGGGGCAGTTCCCATCTAGCCTACAGGGTTGCTCTGAGTAGCAACTTAACTCTGGCAGTGAAAGGTTTTCCTAAGGCTACAAAAAAAGCCCCAAATCCATTTGCAGAGTCTCCACATTGATTCAGGTCTATTGAATTCCTTCTGTCAATTAATCAGGAATGTGAACAGTCTTTTCCTCAGGGAGAGGCTTTTAGAAAGTGGATTACCTCCCCCCAGCCACCCACCCAAACTCCAGCTAGCCTTGAGCAGGGCAGTCTCCCTTCAGGGCTTGCTTGGATGTGTCTTGGATGGAGACTGCCATACTGGGGACATCATGAGTCATGATGTCCTGGCTGCCTTGGTCAGAAGTCCCTGGGCCAATCCTGTAAGTTCTTCTGCATGGCATAATGTACTTGTCACAATTATGGTCTGGTTCCCATTGCTACAGTTCTGCCTGAACTTGTCATGTACTGATCTGCCATCAATCGAGATGTGTCTGTCTCATTTTTGTCCTTGTTAAGACTTAATAAATGTTCTTAAATTGCATGAGATTGGGGTCACCTTTGTACCCTGAAACACCTTCATTCAACCCCAGATTATATGACCACCCTTAACAAAAACTTAGCATCCTCTAAATTTTCCTTCTCCATTCTGCCTGAGCCTAGTAATCACTAATAAACTTTACTCTCTAAACACACTTTGCCTGTTCTATTTTGTATAAATGGAAATATACTATATGCGTCCTTTTGTGATTGACTTGATTCACCCAGCATAATGCTTCCAAGGTTCATCAGTTTTGGAGCATATATCAAGACTTTATTTCTCTTTATGATTGTGTGTTTGTTATATGTGGTTGCTATATAAAAATGTTGTACTTACAGGTTATGGAAAAGGGAATTGGAGCATGACCGGGACAGATACATTTTGTTAGAAGAGTTTACTAGATTGGTCCTGGGCCTCCCTACCAATGCAATCAGGCATGACTACTGACTTAGTCACTAATACCTAGATCTCCTTGAAGGACACACCCTGGCAAATCCTTAAGGGAGATTGCCCCTCCCAGGGCTGCCTAGAGGAGGGTGGAGGTAATTCACATTCCAATGTATTCTGCATGAGGGCCAGACTATTCGAATTTCCATTGAATCACAAGGAGATTCTGAACATGGCTTTTCGGTTTTCAATATCACCCACTGCCTTCTGCAAAAGGGGCACTCAGAATTTAAACTCTCTTATAGAACTGCTATCTATTAAGATCAGTATGGTGCTTAACATGTCTTAGTAATACCAGGTGTTCACTAACTATTTGGTACTGAAAGGCTGAGTACAAGAATGTGGGCTGCTTCAAACTCATTTCAAGCCACAGAAATTCTCGCTGAGTATCGCAGGCAATCTTAACTAGCCCTTCTCTGTGCTGCTTCTCATCAGCACTTGAGTAGATTGATCTAAAGAGCAGATCGAGGTTCTGTAACCATTGAGGCCTAAAGGGGAAAGCTTGCCTCCAAGGACATCTGCCAGTTGTAACAGTGTAACCTAACGAACTCCATTTTAAATGCAGACTCCATTTTGTTTCAAGGTTAAAAGAAAGTTCACTAGTCAGAGTGACTTTATGCAAAACAACTTGTAATAGTAAAATTTTATGAGCACATCTGAGCTTTGGAGATAGCTAACTGGATCTACGCCTTACATACCAACTGTATC
>PVJH01024687.1:21569-32842 GCA_004026705.1 Nesogale talazaci
GCAGTTTGGGTTCGGGGCTTCAGTTTGATCCTGCGTGGTCATGCTGTAGCCCGGGTTCGAACTCATCCCTACCTTCTCTTTGCCCCGGGTTCGAACTCGTCCCTACCCCTACCTTCTCTTTGCTTGCTCTAATAAACTTTGCTCTGTTTCACTCAGATTTGTGGGTCAGTGATTTGTGCGGGGCATTTTCTCCCTAACATTTTTCTCCCTAACACCAGTGGTGACCCAGTTGAACGTGCCTTTGACACTAAGGGTCATCTGTGCAAGCTGGGTGGGTTGCCCTATCACTGAGTTTCTCATGGGGCTGGAGGGTCAGAGAGCAGCAAATGGTATTGAAAGGACCCAGAAATCTCAACCCTGAGAGATGACTGGGAGTAGAACATAGACAGGAGGGGAAACCCAGGTCCTATAGGAAGGCAGTTTGGGCTAGTTGTCACGGAAGGAGAAAGAGTCCCAAGACAAAGTTCTGAGGACTATGCACAGTACAGGTTGAACCTTGAAGGATGAGGATACCCGGCCATCGATAGGATTGTTATTTAAGCAGAGGGCAGTGGGCAATGTGTTCTGAGGCCTCTTAGATAAGAAGCTGGATTCCAGGAAATTCGAGGACACTTTGACCTTAAAATCTTGATCCTCTGTCTTTGGAGGACAGAACCTGGTCTGGTGATGAGGAAGCATTCTGGGACTACAGGTCTTCAGGGAAGCTTTGAAAAAGCACAGCATTAACATGTATTAGTGCTCTCATCAGCATTTTAGTTGCCAGTCTCATTTGGATGGTCTTTCCTCCAAGTATCTCTGATAGTCTTCCCCTTCCTCCATTTCTTTTCTCTGCAGTTTAGCTTCCAATGGGCCTCGCAGTCCACACCCTTCAGCAAAACAGCAAACTGGAATGAGCTTTTCCCTGTACTGCTGCATCCCACCTTCTCCCCCTCCTGCTTTTAGTGAGCTCAGGAAATGGGTTTTAATCCACCAGGCTCTAGTTGCCTAGCAATGAAAGCACAAGCTCCTAGCAACCAGAAACCACAAAGATGCTGCAAAAAGTGGGTGTTCTCTGAGCTGCTCTTAAAGGAGACTGCTAGCCTCCCCATTGTTTTTGTCACAGAGGAAACACACCCGTTCTTAGATGTAGGGTCTTGAAAGGCAGGCTCATCTCTGGTTCCATCTTGCCTGACTTAAGTCCCTCTGAAATTCACCTCTCAGGCAGGCAGGAAATAACTAGGAACTGTCCTCACAGAGAAGGGAGAGGTCCTTGTTTTTTCCAGCCTGGCCCAGCGGATGAGGGATGGGGTGGGGACTGGACCAGGCTGACTTTAACCTGGATATGAACCGAGAAACCTTTGCCAGAGGAAGTAGAGAGAAGAGGGAGAGCACGTTATAATCCCGGCCTTTCTTAATCTGAAAGGGTGTGAAGGATGAGATAAACCAACTCTCTCCTGGTAAAGATCAAGAAATTGAAGGGCCGACATCAGCTCAGATCCTCAGAGTTTCTGTGATACCTGCGACTCTAATAATGATGGATCACAGGGTTCGTCCACACAGTTAGCATCCATGAGACTGTTAAGGTGCTGTGCAGTGCCAGAAGCTTCTGCATGCCTTCCCAAAAGAATTTTTAGGAGACAAAGTATTAAGTTCACTGCAAAGATGAACTGAAGCCAAGCTAGAGAGAAGGAAAAGGGGTAGTTTATTCTGCGTTTCTTCAGGAAGTCAGAGAATCCATGCTGCCTGGGAAGGAGAGAAGAGAAGGGAAAGGGAGAGAAAGAGATGGGCCCCCTGAACTCCCAGATGAAACTGATAGAGGGATTCTCCACTTCCAGAGCTCTACCTGGGTCTCCCTCCATACAAATTCTGAGGCAGCGTGGTGCTTCGATCATTCCATTTGGCACCTGAGCAGATAGCTCATTGAATTGTGGCCCCCTGGTCTGATTAGGGCAGGTAGGCGCTTCCTCCTCTAGCCGATGTCTGACCCAACATTACATTCCAGCCTTTTTATGACGCATGTGGAGACATTAGTCTATTTTAACTGCTTCCTGCCGCACGTGGATGATGTAAGATTAAAGGCCAGGCTCTGTAGTCGGCAGGGACAAGGGGTGTAAAAGAAACTGATTGACAGTTAAGTTGGTTATGTCTCTTATCCTGTTCTGGAGAAATTTGAACAAAAAGGAAAAACGGGGCTATTAATAACAAGAAACCTATAACTGCAAGTAACGGTTAAATTAAAGGGAAAGTCCAGTTTGGAGGGGATTTGGGAACCAAGAAAGGACCCAGGCATTGTGTCCCTAGCGGTTTCTAAGATCTTCAGCCAATTTGAGGAGGGTCTCTATGCTTGGCTCTACTAGCCCCAAGTCATTAACATAATAACAACACTTTCCAGTTGTCTGTGCAGGGAGGCTAGAGAAACCTACACCATTAGGAATGCTGCTCTTCTTGACCTTTGAGAGGGGAATAACCATGCTAATACAGACCAACCATATAGGATGAGCTGAGGGACTACATAGAGTAACTGGAAAACAAGGTCCTGCTGTAGGAAAATTTACACATTTAGTCACAGTTCCATTGCACTAAAAGAATTGTCTAAGGTTGGAGAAAATCTGAGCATTAGCAGTTTCATTCTGTCTGCAAACTCCATGCAGAGACAAGCCATCCACATTCTGAATTGATTGTGGTTGCCAGGGAACCATCAGCTTGATGTCCTTCACATTTCCCACCCTGTAATCCCACTCTGACAATGAACGCGTTCACTTCTCCTCTCATCAATGTCTCAGCAAACAGCTTTCCGTATGCTTTCAAGTTTCTCTCACATTCTGGTACAGCCAGATGTTCTACAGTAAGTTATCCAACTCTTTTTCTATTTGCAACTTACTCAGACCTCCCGAAACTTACTTGTCTTCATCTAAACTTAAGCAATCACAGAATATGAAAGCTATATTAGCTACGTGTCAGCAAAGGGTTTATCCGGGTTTGGTAAACACACTGGTGGGGATTGGAAAAAGCCTTTCCTGGAGCTTTGTAAAGGTCACTGTGACTACTCATAGGGAGTCTGACGGTCTGCTGGGAGGGAGAAATTGAGGATCCAATGTCTGAGAAACCAACAAAGCCAAGAAAGCAAAGTATTTGCTCACACGAAGTCAGTGGTTAGAGGTGCTTAATGACCTGGTGTCTATCTAGATTGAAACCCTGAGTGGGGTCAGGGGGTGAGGCACAGGCCTAAATAGATAACAGCAGAATAAGGTAGTTGGGTCTTGGAGAGAGAGAAGTTAAGGAGCTAGGCAGTATTTGTCTTAAAACTGTCATAGCAGGGGCTGCAAGTAAAGGCAAATGCTGACAAGCTGACACAAGGGGTATGTGTGAAAAAGGCATCTTTTAAGTCAAGGACAGAAAAATGGAAAGTGGAAGGGGGAATATGGGATAAAAGACTATAGGGATTGGGAACTATTGGGTGTATGGGGTAACAGGTATGTCAACAAGGCGCTGGTGCTGGACCAAGCTATAAGCACCATTTGGTTTCTTTACTGGTAAAGTTGGAGCGTTGCAGGGAGAGTGGGTAGGAATAATGAGGTTGCTAATAGGGAGGTGCTCTATGATGGGCTTCAGGCTTTTGTGGTGTGTTACTGAAATGGGTTACTGAGGCCAAGATGGGAAAATAGTGGGGTCTTTGAGGTGCATAAGAACTGGGTGATGTTGAGTAGCCATAACTGGGGTGGTGGCATCCCGTACTATTAGGTCAACATCAGGTAGCCATGAGGCCTATAGGGCCTGATCCTCCAGGTCGGTGAAAGAAGGGAATGGAGCAGAGGTGCAGTGAGACCAGAAATAAGGTGTATGGAGACCCCTAGCTTATTTAAAATGTCTCTTCCCAACAGAGGGACCGGGCACAAAGAGATTATAAGGAAGGAATGGGTAAAAGGGCCAGTACACCCGGACCAGGTAGGTTTGCCATCAATACCCATGATTGCGATTGAGGAAGGACAGAAACGGCAGCCTCTGTGTATATTAAGAAGGAAATTTACTCATCCAAAGCCTTGGGCAATACCCTAGGTTCGGCGAGGGTCATAGGGGGTGTCAGTCTTCGACCATTCCCAGTAGGGCCAACAGAGAGTCAGGAATTGGAATAACAGTCCCTCCGAGTGGAGACACAAAGGGCCCATCGCTTTTCCAAGGACAGTTAGACTTCCAGTTGCATGGACCAGGGTCAAACCAGGTAGTCCCTGGACCGGACAATTCCCTGAACCAGGCAGCCCCCTGGACCAGGCAGCCCCTTGCACCCCTTTTGCATCAGCCTCACTAAGAAAGAGATGAGCAACCTGGTGAACTTTGTAAACCCTTCCCCTGGCATGTCACAGAGCTTATCTCCCCAAAGGGCACAGCCCCTTCACTGAACTTATCTCTCAGGGCCGAGTCTGTACAGCCTCTTCCCTCAGTGTTCCAGGAGGCGGATCTGTGTTCTCACAAACCATAGCCTGACTCAGACCCTGCAACTGCAACATCAGAAAGACTCATAAGACTCATCCCCTTATCGGTACATACGTCCTTGGTTCAAGCCCTATATATGTCCCACTGCCTCACTGCCAGGCATAGCTTCCCTGGCCTAACTCTCAGGCCTCGGGAGTGCCCAGGAGCTCAAGACGCTCCTCTGTCTCTCTTTGCTGTCCCTTCCCTTCCCCAAAGTTCTTCACTACTTCCAATAAAGCCTACATATTTACTTTTCATCTCTAACTGAGCTCTGTCTCCTCTCTGCGGCTCCATCTCAACCTCTCACCAGTGTCCACTTTGACAGCTCATTGGCCAGAGTTTGGTTGGAGCTCTAAGCCTGGGGCACTCCTGTGACCAGTGCCCTTCTTCTCTGCGGTCGTTGTTCCCATGCACCTCTGACCTGCACTGCCCCAAAGGGGCCGCGGCGGGAGGGGGGGGAGGGGGGGTGGCGGGGGGGGGGTGGGAGTGGGCACCCGTCTCAGGGCTGCTACTAAGGCTTGGCTTTGAAAGTTCACCTTCTGTCCGAACCAGCCATCACTGCCTGCTCCTCACAGCTGAGAAAGACCTGGAGTGCCATATTCCCTAAATCTCAGACCAGGGTTAAAGGACCTTCTTCTGCCTTTTAAGCATTTTTCTAATGTCTGAGGCTGAGTGGGTGATAAATGAGTAGCGAGGATCATAGCCCCAGTCAGGGAAGCTGGATCTAAGCGGGCGTATTGGGTTAGAGCAGGGGTCGGCAAACTCTTGAGACCGAAGACCCAATCCTGTCCCTCCTAACAACATTGAAATCACTCAAGAGCCTTAACTATGTTTTTCCAAACAAATGAAATCGCCATGGTCTGAAATAATAGCCTTCAACATTACTTCAGAGCCACACGTTCACACTGAAAGAGCTGCGTATGGCTTGGGAGCTACAGACTGCCGACCGCTGGATCAGAGCATCAGTTAAGCAGTTTAAAAAGGTGACAGGAATCGCTTCAGGCTTTTGAGTGATCTCTCTAAGTCTATTAAAATTGACTGCTTTATAGGAAATGGCCTGAAGTCCAGCCAAGATACACTGAAGCATTTTATCACGGTGGGCCCATCTGTCCCTGCCTGCTTGAAGTCCAATCAGATTCTTGTCTGGGAACTGCTTTGGGGTCGACCAGCATGTCAGGGTCTGTCAAATGGACCTGGTCAAAGTGCGGCTGAGCAGTGAGAAAAACACGCCCTCTCTAATCTGTGGTTAGGGGTAGAGGGAAGGATGACAAAAGTATCATACCAAGACAAATCATAAACTGAAGTTAAATATCAAAACTCCTTAATATAGGTGGTGGGATCATTAGAAAAGTAGCCTAAACACTTTTCAATCGGAGATAAGTCAGTGAGAGAGAAGGGAACATAAAACCGGACCACTCCCTCAGCCCTGGCCACTTCTGAGACGGATCCTGTGATTGTGTAGATTGGGAGAAGAGAACTTGGAGTTGGGGGAGGTCAGGATAGGGAGGGGGCAAGTAAGGGGTGAGGAGAGGTGCTCAGACAGGTCTAAAGAGGTAGACACGAGAGGTGGGACAGAAGCAGGAGGAGAGGAGGAATTCTCTCTAGCCAAGAAGACTTAGGAGAGCAAATAGGAGACTCAGAAAAAAGGACAGGAATACAGAGAAAAGAAGGCCTGCACATAAGGAATCTCACACCATTTCTCAGTCCTTTGGCAGAAGTTACTTAAATCAGTTAAAATATTGAAATCAAAAGTTCCTTGTTTGGGCCTCTTAGACTCATTATCCAAATTGTACTGGAGCCAGTCAACTGTGGAAAAAAAGATGAGGCGCTTTAGATGAATGTCCAGTGTCAGTCCCAGTTTCATGAAGTTGGCTAGTAGGCACACTTGTAGTGTCCGGGGGTCAATTTAAGAATTTTGATTACCAGCTAATCTTTGGAGACCAATCATCGAGGTCCAAGGACCAGCTACTCTTTTATTCTTGGCTACGGATGGAATAAGGACTGGAGGGTTGATGGGATGTCTCCACTACCACTCTGGGTCGGAAGGGGAAAATTCAGGGGATCTGATGCGGCCACGCATTTACTGACAGAGAGACCAGTCGGGGTCACCAGAAATAGACATAGGCTGGGACTTTTCTGTCTGTGCTGGCAGACTGAGGATGCCTGGGGCGGAGTTGTGAGAGGGGCTCATCAAAACTGTACTGGGCAGCTAAGAAGGGGCTCCCTTCTCCCAGGTTTCCAGCACTTTATATTAAGTTGGCTGCCAAGATTAACCAAAGCCAGATCAGAGAGAAGAAAGAGGGAAAGTTTACTCTGCACTTCTCTGGAGGGACTCTTGGACTCCAGCAGGGAATCAGAGAATCTGTGCTGCCAGGGAGGAAGAGAAGAGAAAGGGGGAGAAAAAGGAGCCCTGAACTCCTGGGTGAACGGAAAGAGGATTCTCAGCTTCAGGGACTCTAAATGGGTCTCCCTGCATAAAATTTCTGAGGCATGGTGATGCTTTGGTCGTTCCGTCTGGGGTGGTCCCCCAGTCCGATTGGGGTGTTGGACCGGGGAGACAAGCTTACCCAAGAAGCGCGGAAAATGACACTCGAGATGCAAAGGAACAAACAAAAGGAGTTTACTTTCTAGCTTAAGCTGGGGTCAGGCTCACACCACTGTCCAGCGCAGCCATTTCCCGTGGCCTGGACCAGACCACCACACACAGCTAAGTTTTTATAGTTTCAGGTTACAGGAGGGGGGTGCCCCTTCCCGCTTCCCGCCATAGAGTCTCCTTGGAGGGGAGGTGGCTGTTCTCTATAGGCGAGCTGCTTTCCGTGTCCTTCTCTGGTTGGCTGTCAGGGAATTTTGAAGGCTTCTTCCTGGTTCCTGGTCTTGCATCCACTTCGGGAAGTCACAGGTTTTCTCTGAAATAGAAACCTAGGCCTACCCTGAGTATCGCCTCTTTTGGAGCCTGTCATGGCGTTTCTCAAGTTTATTGAATATGAAGAACATTAGGTCCTACATTCCCCCCTTTTCCTAGTGCCTATCTTAGAGCATTCTTGCTCAAACTGCAGGAAAGCAAGGATTACAGAAGCGAGAAATTAAGCGGGTTAGGATTTACATGGAGGATTCAACTTGGTCTACGGGTGTATATGTTCTTTGTAATATTAAGCTGAACTGCATCAATATAGTTTTTAATAAAAGCTAATAGCTTATTAATAATATAAGCAGGAGTATTATAGATCCAATTATGGTGGACATCAGGGTAGTATACCATGAGGAATTATTTTTTTGTTTGTTTTTTTGGGGGCATCACTGCTCTGCGGTGGTGGGAGTAAGAGGCCCAGCCCCACTGCTGGAACTGTACCTCCGTCCCAGTGGGCCGCAGTCCCGCGCACAACCACTACGCCACCGGGGCTCAGCCCACCATAAGGAATTATTAAACCAATTTGCAAACCAATTCTGTTCAAGCTGAGCTTACTTCCTTTTCTCAATGCCTTCCGGATTTCTCCTCATGGAATCCTTAACTATTCCTGAGTGATCGGCATAAAAGCAACATTCGACAAGTGTCACCATCATTTAAGTAACAATAAGTGAATGAAACAAACGATATCTTGTTCTTTACAATTGCAGTTACAAAATACCTACACCTTGATCCTATAGTCCTATTAATATGTATTCCACTACCTATGAGTTTGTAAGTCAATCACCTCTTGCCTTCATTCCCCCATTTTGGGTATCTAATTTCTATATTGCCCACTTATATCAACCCAATGCTCTGAGGAAACAAATCATATCTTTTTTGTTTGTTTGTTTTGTTTTGGGGGCATCACTGCCCTGGGAGTAGTGGTGGGAGTAGGAGGCGCAGCCTTGCTGCTGGATTTGAACCTCCAACCCAGTGGGCCGCAGTCCCGTACACAACCACTATGCCACCGGGGCTCAGCCCAATCATATCTTACAACATGAGGAATCTTCACTCCAGTTGCAAACTCGTGAACTGTGCATCCATTAGCAAAGTCAAATCAGGACAGGCCATCCATAAAGTCAGCAACGATATGCACCAGACTCAAATTGCTTCTATTTCTTGTGAACCAAGTCCACGAGTGTCAGTGGCCAAATTCAACCCCCCTCTTTATTGCTACAGCTCTCCTACTTCTACTCAAAGAGTAGATCCAGGTGGAAACCTAGCAACCATTCCAGCCTGCCACAGGTTTCCTTTAACATTCAGACCCAGAGATGAGTAATCTTCATGGTTTGATTCCTTTGCTTTTGAAAATAATCATTAGTCAAGATTTTCCAAGGAAACAGACTGACCTTCTCTCAGAATGCAAATATTCCGAGTACTCCAAAAGACTGGGTAGGGCTAATTTCTAATTTCTTCAGAGAAGTCTTTCTAGCTGTGGGCCAAATCCATCTAAGGACGGGGTGGGGCCACTCTCTTGAGAGAAATCTCTGAAGGTAAGTCCTAAACCCAGCTGTAGGCCAAATTGATGGCTTGAGGCAATTGTTTTACAAGCCCTCTTTGCATAATTCCTAATAAACATATTTATAATACTAAGCATAAGAAACCAGTATAGGCAGCCTAGAGTCAGAAACTAAACTTAATTCTTAAAACAGTCAGGTCAATACTTATTAAATTCATCTATATCCTTATCTAAACTACTGTTTACACAAAAACATTGAACTAGGTCTCTCAGGGCATCAAAACACCCTGTTTTTGGTCAGGCATTCTGACCTTCTTAACCACTGTCCTTGAGCAGAATTCACATTTTATAGAGGAATAACCAAAGATAGCATCCAAACCGAGTAATCAAAACTTTATCTTCCAACATTGTTTCCAGAAAATGACTCAGTAAACTGCAAGGACATATCTGACTTCTGGCTAGCTAAAGAAATAACAATAGGAATGGAGCATTGAGAAAGCATCCCAACCCAGTCCAGTTCAAAGTCACAAGTCCGATATTAGCCCATATGTCCGATTTCAGTCCATAAAGTCTCCCTTCAACTCATGAAGTCACAGGCCAGTGGGTACAGAATCCCGGCGCCAGCAGGGATCGCCCCACGGCTCCTTGCTTAGCTCTTGCACAGTCTGTAAGATAAGACCGTGGCCTTCCCTTCTGTGCTTCAAACACTCGGGAGGGGGGGGCAGGGGGGGAATGGTTTGCCATACACGATTTCAGAAGGTGTTGGCTCAAGCATATAAGGGGAAATCCACACGCAGAATAAGGCAAAAGGTAGGAGAGACACCCAGTCCTCGCCAGTGTCTGGCACCAATTTGGATAAAGTCTCCTTTAAGGTTCGATTCATTCTTTCTACTTGCCCTGAGCTTTGGGGATTATAGGCACAACACAACTTCCAATCTGCCCCCAGAGCTTGGGCTAAATTTTGCAGGACCTCGCTTACAAAAAGCTGGTTCATTATCAGATCCAATTACTTTAGGCACCTGTGTCTGGGCACTATTTCTTCTAATACTTTTCTTAGCTACCACAAGTACTGTTTCTCTTTTTGTTGAGAAGGCGTCAACCCATCCTGAAAAGGTATCAATAAAAACTAGTAAATACCTGTAACCATACCTGCCTGGCTTAATTTCAGTAAAGTCTACTTCCCAACTCAACCCTGGTTGCTTACCTCTTTCTCTGGCTCCTTGATGTATACTTGCTATTCTTCCCGGCTTCGTTTCCTGGCAGACACAGCATCGGCTTACCAGTTGCTGTCTGGAAGAGCTGGAGCATTTTTCTCTTTACCAGATGGGTAGAGCTGTGCAGGTTATGCAATATGTGTTGTGCCAATTCAGCAGGGAGGACGAGTTTGTCCTGAGTTCTCATCCAAGGGGTGCTTTCTTCGAGTGTGGTGTGTAGCTCCTGCTCAGTCCATTGTTTCTCTTCTGGGGTACAGACAGGTTCAGAAGGTAGAGATCCCATGCCAAGTGGGGGAAAGTGAACAAGGAATACCTGTTCTTCTGGTTCTTCTTGGATAGCGACCCTCTGGGCCTCTTTGTCAGCCGCTCAGTCGCCTATGGCTTCAAGAGAGTTGCCTCACTGCCCCCTGGTGGAAGTAGGAGGCCCAGCCATGCTCCTGGAGAGCTGCTGCTGGATTTGAACCGCCAACCCTGTGGGCCGCAGTCCCATACACAACCACTACGCCACCGGGGCTCAGCCCCAAGAGAGTTGCCCTTTTGGTGTTCAGGGGTGGGGTGTAAACAACCGCTAAGGCTTTTGGCCATTTGCTAACTGCAAGGCTTTGGTTAAGGCTTTTAACTCAGCTTTTGGGGCTGAAGTTCCAGGAGGCAGGCACTAGGGCCACAGTCTCTCCTTGAGCAGTTACCACGGCAGCTTCCACATACCTGTTCCCCTCCAACACGAAACTGCAGCCGTCAGTGAATCATACAGCTCACTATTAGGGAGAGGCTGCTCTCTGAGGTCTTCTCGAGGTTGGTAGACCTCCACCAATATCTCGGTGCAGTTGTGTTCTATTGGGTCAGCCGCAGGTTCTGGCAGCAAAGAAGCAGGGCTCCAGGCAGTGAGGGAACAGAAGCTTATGCGGGGTGTACTCAGCAACAGTCCTTGGTTGTGCCTTTTTAGCACTGGCACGGTGTCCCAATGCCCCCAGAGTCTGCAACAAGCTTCTAGTTCCTGCTGTACATGGTGATAGTGGGAGCGGCCAGGAGGAGGTCGTCCACATATTGTAACAGTGTGAGGGAGGGGTGCTGGGTTCAGTCCTCACTCAGGTCTTCATGTAGGGCTTCATTGAGGAAGTCGAGTCCACGTAACCCCCTCTGTTCATCACTCCATTCAAATGCAACAATTTCTTGACTTTCAAAAGTCATGGTCAGGATGAAGAAA
>PVJH01024688.1:0-32733 GCA_004026705.1 Nesogale talazaci
TACTTTTTACAGGCCTTCATTTCCCTTATACTGTATTTTTTCTTTAAATGAGCACATTCTCTCCTATCTCATAAGCTTCTTTCCAAAAGACTTGCTTTTTAAGTTTCTTTATCATCTTGCACATTCTGCCACAAGCACACATTCTATTATAAGACAGAGTCACTATCCAACTCCTTCTCTGACTTTCGTCCATTTATTCTGACTTTTTATAACTTAATATATTCATCTAACTTTCTACCTTGTTTTCTTTATCTTTTTTTCTCTCTTCAGATAATATATACATTAGAAGTTAAACCATCAGTGAAACATTGATCTTTTAACTAAACATCAGCATGGTTAAGTTCTAGGAATTTCTAGGATTCAATCATCTTCAAATTCTTACTCTTCACATGCCTATCAGTACTAGCTCTGACTAAGTTGAGTGGGGGAAAAAAAGGTTTGTACACAAATAATCAGATCATTTACTTAGTCTCCTGCAAAACAATTCTAATTGTGAAAGAGTAAGATCATTTAGAGAACAGTTGAAGGACCATTTCTACCCTGAATCCAGATTGTTTTACAAAAGCCAGGCAAGGTTGTAGTAGAACACCTTATTCTTGCTAGCCATAGGTCAATAAACATAGGAAGAAAAGCTGGACAGAATATGCACCTTCTCTATGGGCTTCTCTTTGGGACAGTTTGTGAGACCCACTATAAACTATTAAATGTACAGCTTATAGAACAGACAGACCAGCTGGACAGAATGCCATGGAACATGGAATTTTACAGATTACAGATTGGAGAACTCTTAGGAGACGACTGAAACCTAACTCACAGACTAGCGAACTCTCATAACAGATTACAGATTACACCTGGCTTGGCACCTGTTACAGCAACCAAATTTTATAGATCACAGATAAGAAACTCTCAGGCGTAGTCACAGATAGGATAACCTAAATCTTAGATGAAAGAACCTTCAGGTACCGATTACAGAGATTTCATAGATACAGACTGCGAGCTGCAATTTTCCAGAGACTTAGGTTACAGAATACATGCACTTATCAGATGCGGTCAAAACAGAATTTCTCAATCCAACAGTGAAGGTGATAGCAGTCCAGGAGCTTTTGAAAGAACCTACAGTGACTGCTAGAGGTCACCAGTATATTCATTTATGGTCCTCCTAATCCAGGCAATCCAAGGACATTCCCTCCCCTGCCCTCTGCTCTCAGCAAGGAATATTCCCCAGATGACGTTTCTCAATTCACCAGAAGGTCTCTGCAAAGTCCCAGCTCCTTAGTCACCATGATACTGCTAAAAATGTTCTGATTCCTGTCATTGTTATAGCCAGATACAATCAACCAGGTTGGTTACAAAAAATTCTAAGTTTGTTTCTGTTGGTGCTTGACAGAAGGAAGCAATGGAGTTAAAATCTCTCAAGCTGCTTCAAAAATTCCGTGGAAGGCAGCAAGTTATATACCCTCTGCTATGTGGCAAGTTGAGGGACTGTTTAATTGTTTTGTTATAATACGCAGAGGGCTTCAGCAATGGGACAAGGGAGACCTGATTTACAGAAACTGGGTGCATCCTTTCACTCCGTCAGTCTCAGACTCCATTCCTTTTCTCAAGGACCTTGCTTGCCCAGATGGTTTTATTTGTCCAGATGTGTTGAATTAGAACATTCTTAAGTTTTAAAGGGAATTTTACTGCAAGGAGTGGGGTGGGGTGGTGGTATTGGTTTTTACACTTGAGCTTTTCTGTTAACCAGATCTTAAACAGAGCAGATCTTAAACCATGTCACTTTTCCAGCATTGAGAAACAGCAGGCTGACTCTGTGTCTCCCGGTGTCACTATCACGTTCTCAAAAGTCTCTTTGAGAAACAGCTAAAAAGAAAATCAAAAAGCATTAAACCTTCTGGTAAGAACAAAGGACCAGATCTGGCATTGCCTTCAAATTTCGTTTTCACACCGAACTTCCTTGTGAAGTGTGAGGAGCCTCTTTCTTTTCTTTTTTAAAAATTAATTTATTTCCCACAACCATTTTATTGGGAACAAATAACATATCCAATAACATATCATTTCATAGTTCCATCACATCAAGAAGTATTATACAATTGCTACCACAATCAGTTTCAAAATGTTCCTTTTAGGCCCACACCCCCCCCCCCCCATGCCTCCATGCTCCCCCATTGTACAACTTCAGAAACCATTGTTTTACTTGATGTCTTTATAGGTTCATCAATCCTGGGGTTCATCTACTGAAAAACAGAAAAAGCATATAAAAATTCCAGGAGGGCAACCCCCAATGACTAAAAATGTCTGAGATAAAACCCGAAACCTAATATGAAAACAACAACAAAATCACAGACCAAGTTGAAGAGCAGATCAGCTTCATCTTGCAGAGAGACTCAGAGAATAAGGGAGAACCCTCCAGGGACGAGTTCATTCATTCCTCCTTCTATCTCCATGGTCTGTTCTTTGAGGAAGCATTGCCCAGCCAAACTCTCTATTTTCCCTCTAAAGCCAGAACAAGACAAAAGACAATAGTTATTTGCTTCATGTAAACCTCTTGTTACTTGGAAAAGTAGTGGTTTCCTTTATGTCAATAAACAAAAGCTTCCAGTCAAGAGTGGGGCTTGGATTGTTTACAGGATGTTTGCTGTATCAGAGGAAGGAAAAGTGGCTATTACAGAGTTGTGTTCATTGTGTTGGGGATATTGCAACATTATTTAAAGTATCTCTTCTAGAGAAGAGACAATAAGTATAAGATACAGTCAGAAACCACAGAGTGTTTAAGGAGCAGGATGTTAAAAAATATTTAATAAATTGAAGTTGATTTTATATGCCACTATGCAAAAAAAAAAAAAGTTAAGAACTGAAAGAGAAAAAATGAGCTCTTAAAACTTTGAAAACTAATGATGCTCAGAGAACTTGAATTTCGTTTTAAATGTAGAAGATCATGCTTTATGGTGCCTAAGGATCTCTTCTAGCATAAGTGGATTATGATGGATTGCTAACCAGAAGGTCAGCAGTTCAAAACCACCAGTTGCTTCATGGAATAAAGACGACGCTTTTGCTTTTGTAGAGATTTACAGCCTCAGAAACCCAAAGAGTGACCTGCAGTCTGTTTTATAGGGTCTATAGGAGTCAAACTTAACTTTGTGGTAGTAAACATCTTTAATGATTCTCAACCTGGGCTTGCCCAGGTTGTTTTTCCATCTCAAAGGATTCTTGGTTTTCTCTGTGACACTGAGCAAGCCTCTTTTTTTTTTTTTTATCCCCTTAGATTCCTGCTACTGACCATCTGACCAGAGGAGCTGTTACTTTTCTTCTTTGGAGGTATGTAGATCTATGGGATAAGACATGATCTGTAGTCATTGCTCAGTGACTCAAACAGTCACCTTGATTTCTTAAATTTTTCTTGTGTTTCTAGGAACTTAGTGTGATCGTTATCTCTGGTTTCTGAAAATAGCACCTGGAATTTTGGAGCTATCTAGGTACCTTTTCTAAAAACGCCAGGTTACACTTCACCTGTGTAAATCAGTAGAAACTACTTAGGCCTCATCCTGGCAGGAGACTTCAGGAAGGGAACAGGCATGATCTAGTCAGTCACGTATGCTCGTTGATCTTGGCATATGCACTGGGCCCCAGTGGGACCCTGGGGTTAGGAACTCTGTATTTGAGGCTTTCTAGATTGTATAGAGCCTCCATGCATGGGAAAGAGTCCAGAATGTCCCATGGGACCGTGGAAGCCTTGTGCTGCCAGTGCCTCTTCAAGACTTGGTCTGACATGTCTCTTCCCTTCTATCTTCTCTGGATATAGTAAGTGGCTCATACAAAGTGTAGACAGTAGATTTTGTGACTTGTGTGAGTCATTCTAGTGAATTATTGAACTCCTCGGGGGCTGTGATAGCTAGCAGAGAGACTAGCCTTGGTCTGTTGTTTGTTAGAGGCTGGAAGGATAGCGCCGTAACTTGTAGAAATCCAATTGGAGAGAGAAAGTGCCATGTGTCAGAATGTTGAAGGCAAAGAGTGGGAGGGAGCATTTTGTTTTTCACATTCGAAGTTAGCCTTTTGTCAGCCATTATGAATAAAGTTTTCCTTTATACTGTACCTATTGTATACTCGTGTATAAGCCGAGCCGTTCTGCACATTTTTATATGCAGTTTTTATGGTAAGATTAGGTGCATTGCTTGATATTTAGGTTGGCCTATACTTGAGTATATATGGTATACATGTGTTGCCATTGGCTCATGGACGGAATTTATATATAATTTCTGCTCTCTCAAGTGATAGGAAAACATACTGGAGCAGTATGTTTTAGAACATACTTTAGAACAGTCCAAATTGGGGTTTCAAAAGGAATCACTGATGAGTTTCATTGTGCTTCTCTGAGTGTGTTTAAAAGGTGTGATTTTTAAAATTGGTTTGTATTTGGGCATGCTGGTGGGTAAATTGGACAAGGGCAACTTTTCTAGTTAAGAAATTGGACATTGTAGTTATGCATTTCTAGTTACTGAGAAAGTTGATGGAAGTAGAGGTGGCGGTGGCTAAGAACTAAGGTTTCTTTGATGAACTCATCTGTATATTGCCCGTGAGATAGTTACCTGAAATATCTTTCTTAGACATTGGACAGAGGTCCAGCTGCTCTTTTATTTGCATTTATTTACATATATGTGTAATACATTTTAAAATAGCAATTAATAAGATGATTTATCAAGGAGCTATATCAGAGACAGCTACTCCTAGTAAATTCAATATCTGGCCATAACTGAACGAAAATGGGTTTTTCTTTACTGTTTTGTAGTAGGCATATAAACGCATAAATATTTCTTATTTTCCAAAAGGAGACTGCTTAGGTTGGTGGTGAAGAGCATGCACACTAGATTAAGTTTCTCCAGGTTCATACTCAGACTTTGCCATTTCCTAATCATGTTATAGATCATCTTCGTGTTTCAGCTTCCTCTTCAGTAAAATGGAGGATTTAAGAAACAATTATGGTGAAAATAGCAATAGTGAAGATAGTAGGGCTTCAAACTGGCTCAAAGTAATCATCATAAACAAAGGCCGTGTGTTCTTTGCGTAGCGTCCAGCTCTGTGACCTGAGGTGGTTGATCCAAGTAGGAAGCAGACAGCTGGTCCCCTCTCACAGATGTCAGCCAGCCACATTGCTTTGAACGTGTACTTCTTTCCCGTGTGTTGCTAATCATGTTGCTCTCCAAAAGTCTTGCCATAGTCCTTCCTCCTAAGAGTTTCAGCAGCTTCAGACAGGGTTTTGGATTGTTGGCAGGACTTTAGAGAGCAATGTACATTCAAATAGGAGAGGTGGCTGTCACATTTGAGCAGGGCAGGCCAGGCAGGTCTGCAACTCATACACAGTAACCGTTAGCAATGACAATTGCTTAAGCATTTGGAAGTAATTTGAAGCTCTGGAGGGTGAATGTGATAATCAAAGCATCATGTTTAGGACAGTATCATACATACACTACGGCCTCAATTAATGGATTATTTTTGATTCTTATTTTCCTTTTTTAATTTGCAGAAGTCTTGACATCTCTGACCCAAAAGTCTGAACGTCTACCATCTTGAAAATATTTTCCATAACTGTAGTTTTTAAATTTTTAAAAAATGTTTGGGCATCACTGCCCTCTGGTGGTCATGGGAGCTACCCGGTCTTGCTCCTGGAGAGCCGCTGCTGGATTTGAACCGCCAAGCCCGTGGGCCGCAGTCCTGCACTCCACCACCACGCCACCGGGGCTCCAGCCCCAACTCTAGTCTTATATATAAGCTTTTAGATATTTTACTAAGCATATTGCATGCTTAAGCAAATTAATTTACCAGTATGTAAGGCCACTAGTATACCCCGTATCAATTGCAATTCATAGCAAACCTGTAAGACAGAGCAAAACGACTCTACAGGTTATCTGAGACTTTGCATGCAGATAGGAGCAGACCACTCCAACTTTCTCCAGCAGAGCAACAGGTGGCTTTGAACTGCCCACCTTGCAATTAGCAGCCCAACTTTTAAACCCTTGTGCCACCAAGGCCTCTCAATAATATAGAAGACAATGCTGTTTTAAACCTGTAATCCAACCAACCTACATTTATCTTAATTTGTGCATACTTATTTTAATTTTACATGTTTTACGAAGTCTACATTTTTTCCAGCTTGTGAGTCCAACTTCCATTATTGCCCTACCCATCCGCACAACCCCAGCTTGAGTTGCTTAAGATAGTGAGATGAATTCATTAGAGCCTAGCCCCAAAGTCAAGCTGTGCTTTGCTAATTACGCTGCTCGGTCCCGTTGATCTTTTCTCCTGTGGTGCAAATCCATTCTAAATGCTGTATTAACATGGTTTAAATTTATACTCCTATTAAAGGGAGGTGGATCCCTGGTGACCTCATGGCTATTAATTGGGTGGTGAGCTGAATGGTCAGCGGTTTGAAGTCATTAGCTGTTCTGCCTGAGAAAGGTGCGCTTTCTGTTCCCGCACACAGTCCCACTCTAGCTAACTCCCAGGGACGGTTCTACCCTGTGCTGTAGGGTCAATGTGAGTTGGTATCAGCTTGATGGCACTGAGTTTTATTAAGTGGAGCATTAAGATACACACAATGTATTTATATGGAAAAAAGAATGCAATTTAGTTGATATTGTTCTTTTAGTACTTTTACTTATTTTCTGCAAGCATCTTAATTTTCCCATCAATATGTAAGAAAAGAAATAGATTCTTGACTGAGCCCTGGTAACCTAGTGGTTGTGTGCAGGGTTGCAACCCACAGGGCTGACAGTTCAGATCCAGCAACAACTCTCCAGGAGCAAGGCTGGGCTTCCTACTCCCACCAGGGCAGTGATGCCACAGTAAAAAAAGAAAAAAGAAATACATTCTTAGTGGTTACCAGTGGTAGACTGGAGGGAAGAAAAGGGGCATCCATTCTTTAGGGGATACTGAGCTTCTGTTATAGGTGATGGAAAATTTAGATATAGATCTGGCTATGGTTGAACAACATAATAAGTTGATAAAATGTTATAGAATTGGACATGTGAAGAATGTTGAAATAATAAGCACTCTGTTTCACATATATTTGCCACTATTAATGAGAAGAGTAACATGAAGCATCAGGACTGAGAGATGGTTTAATAGCTTATGTGTTGCATCTTTTTGTATATGTTAGTTTACCATTCCATGTTCTCAGTTTCCCATTGTGAAGTTAGGCCTTATTTAATTACCCATCATATGGGTTTAAAAGCTTCTTTATCAGAGTACTAAGAGACCTATATTTTTTGGGGGGGAGGAGTCAAATTATTATCATTAGGGAGTTATTAAGAAAAATTTGGACTGAACTTCAAATTCCTATCTTTCTAATAATGAATAGACTTTCCAAGATGTTGGTACCGTAGTATTGCAGTGGTGTGTGTGTTAGATTTCATATTTCTGGCAAGAATTTTTAACTCATATATATTTTATCAGAAAGTGCTGTTCTGATGCCTAGATATCTCTCAGAAACCATCTAATCTAATTTTTGTGTGTTTCTTCTTTTTTTCCTGCTTTAAAGTTTACTATTAGCTTTCTACCTTTCAGAAATCAGAAAGAGCAGTCATTCTCCTTTGGGTCAGATTCCTTTTCCCTGGTGACAGACTGTGTCCAGCCAGAAAACTCTAATCCACCTGTCTTCAAGTTCATTCCAACTCATGGCAATCCCATATCTGTCAGAGTAGAACTGCACTCCATCGGGTTTCCCACGACTATGATCATCTGCCATGGACTGTCAGGATTTGTTTCCAGGTCACTTGTAGGTGGATTTCAATATCAAACCCATCACCAAGCATTTACACCATCCTGGAACTCCCAGAGACTGTTTTATCCCCCTTCACTTCAAATTCCTCAGAATGTTCACTTTCTCATTTGTCCTGCCCAAGTTTTGGAATGAACTTCATAGTTATTCTATCTCTTTATTGGGGAGAGAGAGTTCTCTATTGGGGAGAGAAGTTTATAGTTATTCAGGCTCTCCAATGAGGAATACTCTTGGGGTAGGTATCATTTGCTTATTTGTAACTGCACTGTGCAATCTGTTGCTAAGGATAGGGTGTTAAGAATAAGATTTTGAACTTTGATACTTAGTGCAGGTGTTTGCACCTGGGGGAATGAATTAGCCTATATGAAGGTAAGTTAAGAAGTATTGCTACAAATTATAGATACCTATATTAGTACAACATAACAAGATATGAAGCATTTGCTTCTTGTCATATCCTCAGCCTAAATTTAGGCACTTCTGAGGGATGTTTTCATTTTTCTAACCCTAAAGGGGGCCAGGTTTGCACTACATTGTGGCAGTTTTGGCTTCTTTGAGGGATTCACATTGTGCCCCTTTATATATATATATGTTTATATATAAAATACATTTTATATATTATAAATATATAAAACATATTATATATTTTTAATTTTTGGGGAAAATTAACCTGAAGAATCAAGAACAGGGCTGTAGGGTGGATAGTGTAAAGTTTCTGACAGGGGCCTTTAAAAAATGGACAGGTATTGTGATGTAAAAAATTCCTTGGCATAACTACTTTGGCCTTTTATTCATTAATATTGTTCCACCCCCACCACATCCCCATTTTCTTAAAATTTTTCATAATAAGCTCCAGTGATTGCTCTGTGTTCTTGAGAAAATCTATTAAGAGTAATAAGCCATTTAGAGTTTCCAAAATCACCATAACCTTTTGAGCTGACTTTTTAACCTTGAATTCATCTTTGAGGTCTTCCTAACCTTCTGTAAAATGTTTGGTCCATCAAAGAACTCATTGGGCAGCATTTCTGTGAATCTGTGGCAAAGCTTCAGTTATTTGTAAAGTGTCCAAGTTTGGTGAAAAATTTGATATTGGCTCTGGCCTCAAGGTTACTTGTTTTTTATGCCACAAAAAATGTATCCCCTTTTTTGAAGGTACCCTCACAAGAATAAGACAAATGATATTCTGGGAGAACTTGTCAGTGGCCACCATTGATCGTAGAGATAGGTCTAAACAAGTTTGGTTGAGAATAAGCCCTTGTCTGTATGAATTGGAGCTCCATTAGCAATCCTTTTTATTTACTTTCATAAGGAAATGTATGAAGTTCATAAACTCGTTATCTCTTTAAGTTTCATTTTTTGCCTCTTATATACATGAACTTTTGATGTGGGATAACACAAACATTTTCACACTACATTTGAAAACATTTAAATTCCAACTTTCAGCAAAATTTAGAAAGATTTAGCCATCTCAGACAGATGATCTTAACATTTAAAGACCCCAAGGGAAAGACTTTGCTGACTTTCCTCTTCCATGTAATTGAGGGCAATTTAGTTCGGTAAATATTTATTGAGTAATTTCTGCAAGTGGAGCACTCTGCTAGATGCTGAGGGAAACAATATGATTAAGATGTGGCTTTCCATCATCTCCAAGAGTCTATAATCTGGAGGGGGAGTGACAAAATATACAAATAACTTGAATGAATGGTTCTGCTGCCAGAGGACAGTACTGCGCGTGAACCATAGATTTCTGCGTCCTTAGCATATGTAAGTGGGTGAATGAATACACTTTTCGTGTGCTTTATAACAAAATATGTGTAGAAGGAAATAATTTGAAGAATTTGGGAGTTTTATGAGATCACCAAGATCAGCAGCAAAAGTCCCAAGGTCTACCACCCTATCCTGCACCAAGGCAGTGCTGCAACCTCCTTAGACAACACCTCCTCGGGCACCCTGCCAAACCTGGAACACAAAGAGGGTGTGTCCAAGCAAAGCCAGAAAGAGCTCCAGTGGGAGGAGTTTTTTGTATGCATTTTCCCCTCTAGGCTAACATGGAGCAACTAGTTTTGAGTTAGAATACCCAAGGTATCACCTGGGAAGGTTTTCTCTGGTCCCAGTGATGTTTTTCATAAACGCAGTTTTGCTTGTGATGTTTTTGTGATGGTTGATTGAAGAGAACTCCGTGGTGCTGTGAAATTTTGTTTCCTGTGCAGGGAAGAATGCCTCAAACTGTTGTGATGTTGAACACAGCTTACAAGGACCATGATACAGGAAAACCTTAAGTGTACGAGTGGTTTTCTTGTTTCAAAAAAAGTGAAATGTTGGTTGATGACACACCTCATTTTGGACGTCCATCAATTTCCTGAATGGACAAAAATGTTGACTCAGAGGTGTTCGTAGTTTGTTCCACCTGGTCAGACTTAATAAAGTCTCGCTTTCTCTTTAGAGCAGCGGTTCTCAAACTGGATTGCGAACCCTTTGGGGTTCGAATGAACCTTTCACAGGGATTGCCTAAGATCATCAGAAAACACATAAATATCTCACAATATATAATTACATATTTGTGATTAATCACTATGCTTTAATTCTATTCAATCTGTAACAAAAAAGCATATCCTACATATCAGAAATTTACATTAAGATTCCTGACAACAGCAGTATTACAGCTATGAAGTAGCAATGAAAATAACTTTATGGTGGGGGGTCACCACAACATGAGGAAGTGTATTAAAGGGTCACAGCATGAAGAAGGTTGAGAACCACTGCTTTAGAGGTTCTGAGAAGATTGCATAACACTGTGCAACAAAAAGGGCCTGATTTACGGCATGCTGGAGATTTGCCACCAAGACAATGCACCCGCTCATCCAGCCATCTAAGTGTGCCAGTTTTCATCAAAAAAGAAAAAAAAAAAACAGCATGCATCTCTTGCCCCAGGCACCTGACTCTTCACTTCACTCTGTGCCATTTCTTTTTATTTCCACGAATGAAGACGGATATGAAAGGCCAGAGATTGGGATGTAGAAGAGGTGAAGCAAAATATGGAAGAGGTGCTGTCAGGTGTCCAAACAGATGAGTTTGACAAATGTTTCCAAGAATGGAACTGCAGATTTGACAAATGTATTTAGTGTAATGGAGAGACCTTTGAGGGTATAAGGTTTTTTAATTTTTAATTTTAAATACATAGGGTTGGTGGAGAACAATAAATCCAGGTTTTGGGGGGTAGCTCCTCATCTATCCTTTAGTTGACCACATAGAATGTAGCCCTTTTTGACAGGCTCTGTGCTGGTTTCTTATAGATTGATTTATGCTAAACTGTAAGGTGTACTTTTCCCAATAGGGATTCCATTCCTTTTCTTTTTATTCCTCTTTTCTAGTCTCTGTTCTTTCTCACCATTAACTTCTATCTAGTTGAATAAATCACAACCATTTTTTTCCTGTTATGTTGCAATCATATTTTCCAGAAATGTGACCCTGATTGTATGAGGGACTGTTGTGGGAGTGAATGTGTAGATGCTTTCTCTCTTTCACAATATGTTTGAAGTCCATTTCTTTTTCTTCTGATTAGTGGTTGTTACTAGTCCACATCAAGTCATCTTCAACCACTAGTGATTCTATGCACAACAGAAGGAAGCACGGCTCGGTCCCGAGTCATAGTCACAATTGTTCCTTTGTGTGAGCCCATTTGCAGCTACAGCCTTAATTCATCTCCCTGAGGGTCTTCTTCTGTCCCCCGTCCCTCTACCAAGCATGCTGTTATTCTCCAGGGAGGTCTTTCCTGATACCATTTCCAAAGTATGTAAGACAAAGTCTTGCCATTCTTGTCTCAAAAGGAGCACTGCCATCATACTTCTTCCAAGACTGATTTGTTTGTCCTTTTGGCAGTCCATGGTACTTTGAATATTTTTCATGAGCACCACAGTTCAAATGCATTGATACTTCTTTGGCCTTCTTTAATCAATGTCCAACATTCCTAAGCATGTGAGGTGACCGAAATACGACCTTCTTCTCATGCCCATCAGGGAAAGGTTTGATGGGAGCTAGAAAGTTTATCTAGAAGAACTGCATTAAATAATTCACTGTCCCTGCTCCCCGCCCTTCCAACACACACACACACCAACCCACTTTTTTATTTCTAAGTTATGTCAGGGTTTACATTACAGATCATCAATCGTATGTAATAATCTATCCTCCAATAGTACACCTCACACCTGTTCCTTGATTTCTCTTCCCCTTGGGAACTGCTTTCCTCCAGTCCACCCAAATTAACAACCCTCAACTCTCTACCCCATCGAGTTTTCTTCGCTTTCTTCCCCTCTCTGCTTCGTCGACAATGTCCAAAGTCTCTTCCATTCGATATGAAAAGTTACCTTCTTCTTTTTTACTCTATCAAAACTGTGGTTTCATGTAGTTGTCCTTTTGTGATTGGCTAATTTCACTCAGCATAAGGTTCTTTGGTCCATCTCTACCATAGGTGCTTCATGATTTTGGCGTTATTTTAAAGAGATGCATAGTATTGCATTGTGGGTATGTACTAGATTCTTTAGTCCCTCTTCTACTGGTGGACATTTAGATTGTTTCCTTCCTTTTGCTGTTATAAACAGTGATGAACATAGGTGTGCCTAGGTCTGTCTATGCCTCATCGTTTTTAAAGATCTATATCCAGCAGAGGCATTGCTGGATGGTGTGGGATTTCTCTTTCCAGTTGTTTGAGGTAGTACCATATCACTTCCCACAGGGTTTGCATATATTTATAGTTCCATCAGCAGTGTTTGAGAGATTTGATATTTCTGCTGTTATTGTTGGTATCAGGTGATAATCCATAGTTGTTTTGATTTGCAGCTCCTGGATGGGTAGTGATGTGAGTAGTTCTTTATATGTTTGTTGGTCATTTGGATGTCATCTTTAGTCATACTTAATGAAGCATCATGTAATAATTATTATGTACTTATCCTAAAAAAATCTCAACATGTTTTAGATTAACCAACAGTGAATGAGTGAGTGAGCAACCCACTTATGTCCTAGAAATCCACTGAAAATATTAATTCTCTCAAAAACCCACCTGTTTCTAAGTATATAACAAAGAACTTCCTTATTTAGCTAAATCTTCAACAGAACTGGCTTCTTGGTTAAAATGACAATTTTATCTAACATTTATGGTCATGTCACTTCTGTATAACCTTTGAAAGTTGACCAATAAGTTATAATAAATAAAATAGTGTAGTTGACTAATACTCCTAACTAATAGAAGTTAGTATATGAAACATTATCATTACAAAATGTTTGTGCAGTACAATCTCAAACTCTAGCAATCTGCTACAACCTCATTATTGGAAGACATTTATAGTATTATAAGGTCTTTCTCCTGAATATGTTCTTAGTGAAAGGCTGCGGAGACTTTTTCACAAAACACTTTGTAATATTGTAAATTCGACTTGATGTGGCCATTTGGTTTCTTTTCTGTTTCTCTTAAATATTTGTCTTTTGAGAAAATACCCATTTGAGGATCATAAACGAAGTATTTACTTTAGTTTTCAAATGAAATGGTAGTTTTCCCTCAATGAATATTAAATTAAAAAAAGAAAACTAAATTACTGGGTAACTAATATGATGCTTGAGGGAGACTAAGATAGAAGTGCCCCATTCAAGCATCTTTCCAAACACAAACACTCCTCCCATCTCAGACATTGCTAAAGGTCTGCATGCCAAGGAGCCTTGAGTCATTCGATCCTCTTCACACCTGAGACAGAGTTGAAATAAAGGTCATCCATTTTATAAGACTGTTTAGTTAGACTGAGAAGGGAGGACAAGTCCACAAAATATTCACGGAAGTTCTTTAAAATGTAGTTTTAATTCCTGTCTTAGTTAGCTAGTGTTGCCGTAAGGCAAATACCATTGGTAGGGGACTTTAGAGGACCTGCATCTTCTCACAGGTTTTGAGGCTAAATGTCCAAATCTGTTTTAACTATGGTGTCTGGATTATTTTTATGATCTTTTCTACTACTATCTGGTTTCTGCTGATGACTCGGCATTATTTTGCTGGTAAACAACTGTCACAAGACACACGTCTTCTGTCTTCCTTTCGATGTGTGTTTGCTTTTATCTGGCCTTTTAAAAACTCAGAAAGGCTGAGTCCCGGTGGCGTAGTGGTTGAGTGCATGACTGCAGCCCATTGGCTTGGTGGTTCAAATCCAGCAGCAGCTCACCGGGAGCAAGGCTGGGTAGCTCCCACGACCACCAGAGGGCAGTGATACTCCCCTATTACCCCTCCCCCCCCAAAAGAAACCCTCAGAAATAGCATCCAGAGGATGATTCGAGCACCCATTAGTCTATCCAAACATCTTGTAACTCTGTTTGCTGCAATCAGTATGATGTAATGAAAAGGACTATGTGACAACGATATAATTTGTGATCTGGACTGTGAGACTGTTAACTTTATGTGACCTGAGTCAGTCTATGGCATAATTTTTTTTTACACCTCAGTCTTGATATTAGCAAAATAGAAATACTATTTTCTCATAAAATTTTAATGAGACTCAAATAAGAAAATTATTTTTACAATAGACTTACTCCTAGCTATTTTAGTGTGAAAAATCATACCAAAGTTTTGGTAAGACTTCTCTCATGTCTTCCCCCAATAAAATCCAAACCTATTGCTATGAACTGATGGTTTCCGAGACTGTAAATCTTCAGGAAAACTCACAGTCTCATTTTGCTACTGAGGAGTATCAAATGGATTAGAACCACTGTCAAACATAGATGGCACTGTTGGTGTTAAATGTTGGATGCTGAACCAAGATCTGGGGTTCAGAACTCATCAGCTAAGAAAAGACCTTCTGTTCCTGGGAAAAAAGTTTCCATAATAAAAATCCACAGTAAGACCATTTATTAAAAAAAAAAACCCAGCAAACTGGATTAGAAAAGGAAAAGCATATGTAAGTTTAAATTAAAAGAGCACTAAAGTCTTTAATATTTTATTTTCTCAGGTTTTTGTATGTCTTATTTGTTAGTTGACTGTAGTGTCTTGGGCTTTTTTTCTGTTTAGCCTGAGTTTTCAAAAGTCACATAACTGTCATCTTGGTTGCCAGCTTTTCTATTTTAGGTTCCTAATACTTACTTCTTTCCATTGGTACTTGCTGTTGGCCTCCTTGGTCAGGGCAATGGAACTGACTTGGTCTGTAAGCTTTGGTTTTTGTTCGTGAGCAATGCTTCCCAAGCCCAGTTGCCCATCTGAAATACCCAAGAATCTTCTGAAAATGCCAATACCTGATTTTTAAAAATGGAATCTCAATATCCATATGTTTAAAAAACTTCCCCAGATATTATTCTAAGGCATAGCAAATCAACCTCATGTCTATTTCAATGAGAAAAGAAGGTCTCTAAATACTATGGAAATGGGTGGTTCAGCTCCATGTATTGCTCCCATTTTCCCATACAGGATGCGTGAGCTAAATTGCCTTGTTATGTATTCAGGTAAAGGAAAGAACTTGGAGGCATTTTGTTAAGGAAGTGACCACAGGAGCTTGGGTTCAAAAAGAAAAACATTCTGGGGTTCTTTTCCTTCCTTTGTCTATTGTTAGTAGTTTAGTATATAGGAATTATTCCTGCCTGCTGAACCATGCTATTTTCAGGCACTCACCAGCACAATAGGCTTATAAAAAGGCTTTTGAACATTTTGAGGCTGCTGGATTCTGTCTGACAAGGACTGAGTTGCAAGTAGGCTATCCTGCTTCACAGCTCATGCTTGTAGAGTTTTTTGTTTCCTTTTTAGAAAGTGTCTGAGTAGCTTAGAAATACAGTGGTTTGGCAGTCTGACAGGTGATGCCAGATGTTTGCATAGCTCTCTTAGATGTCCTAACACTATAGACACACAGCTTTGCAGGTGCTTGTTAGTTTGCTAATTCTTATTTCTTCTCCTTTTCCTTTTAAAATGTGCTAAATTATGCATAGTTAGTAGTGCTTGGAGACAAGCTGAAGCATATTCCTGTTCTTCAGTCTCTGTCTCCTGTCTAAAACGGTGTGATTCTCCATTGAGGGGATCCCCTGGTCTGGCTCAATTAACAAACAAATTAAATAGATAAAGGAATTATTAAATGTTTATTATTTTCTGTTTGCTTTTATAAAAGGCCATCAGACCTTTCTGGTTTCTAGTCCTTTCCTCAAAAGATACATCAGTCCATTAGGAGGCAGAAAGATTAGATTGCTAAAATTTCAATGGGTCAGCAGTTCTCTCATTGTAAAATAATCTGATGTTCTTAATGGGCACACATAATATATTGAGTATTATTTACATGGAGTCCCAGATTATGGACAGCTTTCATTCCTAAATCTCCTTTTAAGTTGAATTTGTCTATAAGTTGCAATAATTAGGTATTCTTAGCTAACCTCAGTCAAATGTTTGTCTTACAAAATAGTATATAGTATCCTTTTTATGAATAAAAAACAACATGAAATGAGCACTGAAACATTCTAATGTAACAGAAACAAAAACAAACCTTATGCTATTTCATACATTTGACTTATATTGACGATATAGGACAGGGTCAAGAGAACTGTCCCTGTGGCTTTCCAAGACTGTAATTCTTTTGGGGAGTAAAAAGTCCCATCAGTCTCCCTTGCATGGACCTATGGTTTCAAACTGCTAACCGTGTGGTTAGCAGCTCGGCCTGCAGCCATGGAATACCGTTTTGATAAATATTGCAAAGTAGGGCTTGCTTATTGTGGATCGTTGTATATATGTGAGAGGGAGGGTTTGTTGCTTTCAAACTACTTGAACTCAATTGTGCTTGAGTCTTCTATAGTTCATAACCTAGGGATTATTATTTTTTCTTTTCTTTTTTTTTTCATCTCCCACTATGAAATGTTACAATAGACAGTGTATTAGGGGTATGGTTATGGAGCTCTCATTCTCTTAGGATTCATTCCCAGATTGATTTTACACTAGGTAATTGGTCACATAGAGATGCTTAACTGTGTTTAGTCAGGAGGTGGGGGAGGAGGTTGGTGTAAACTCTAAGTTCACTTCAATGATTTTTTTAAATGGGTAAGATTAAATGTATTTGGCTCTTTCTGTCTATTGATATTAAATACTTATAATCTCCATATTTTGAGATCTATTGCTGAGTTCTGTGGCACCATCTAGGGGAAGACACAGAGTGTAAAGGGGAATCTTCTGATTTTACTTGGCTTGGGATATTTTCCTGATTTCTCCTCCTTAGTGCTTTCCCTGTGCTACACTCTCTCCCAAACTTAGGCTTTATTGTAAGCAGAGCCATGATCATTCTCTGAAGGTTTTGGAGACGCTGGAGCAGCCTGATGCCTCAGGTACTGACTTTCTGGATTCCCAAGAACCTCAGGCACTGAAAAAGCTTAATAATTTCCGACCTTGCTTATCTAGAGACACCTGAGACATTTATTACAATATCCATCCAGACTTTTTACATTATGCCAGATGTTTGTCCCGTAATTTTGATTCAGAAGGTAGATGCAAAGTGGGCCTAGAAATAGAATTCTCATCAGGCTCATTTGAATGGCAGCTGTCAGAATGTGAGAAGCAGACTGTTGTGTATTTGGGAATCACCCATATAATTCAGAACTTCACATTATAGATTTGATAGTCAACAGAGTAATTGCAAGTAGCTTACCCAGGCTTTCCTAAAAGAACTGTCATACAAAATGGAACCACCCTGTCCTCGATTGTTTTATATGTGTAGAGATTGCAAAAAGACCAGCATGTTAATTGGACTATTTTTATGGGGTTCTGGAAAATTAGTTTTACTCATTACTTCCCCATTTCTTTATTCCTTTATTGGGGACTGTGTGTTCCTGTGACAGAGAGAGACATAGGGAGAGCATGTGCTCTGTGTCCTTAACTTACTCAAAAAACGCACTGCCATCCAATCAATGCCAACTTTAAGTGACCACTGTGGGTTTATGAGACCTTAACTGTTTACAGATATAGAAAGTCCAATCTTTCTCCCTTAGAACTGCTGGTGCTTTTTGACTGCTGACCATGTAATTCTCAGATATAACTGAGAAATGAGTAATTTTTAAAAGAAAATCTATAATGGATACTAATTCATCTGATAGGCTGGTGATCCAGTAAGAGGAACTAGATTAATTTTTACATTCTTGAAGGTTTTATTAAAGACATTTGAGAAATATGATTGATATGGAATCACAGTTTCCTCCAAATTATATTACTAGGTATAAAGGAATAAATAGTAATTGTATTATTGCTTTCTCATTAACTACAGTGCTAATCAGAGAGGAAGGAGTTTGGATAGGAAGTGGCTAGCACTACTATTCATGGACTATTGAGTAGGAAAATGAAATTGCTGGCAGTGTTCATCTGGGTATATTAGAGAAACAAATCCAGAGAAACTCATGTGTGTGTCAGAGAGAACTTTACGTCAAAGAGAAATTGTGTTCAGATAAAGCCCGCAAGTCCAACATTAGCCCATATGTCCGATACTAGTCTGTAAATTCCTCTTCAGAAGCATAAAATACATGCAATGATGCAGAATTCAGGAAGATCACAGACAAGTGGGTGGAAAATCTTGTGGATCCAGTGGTGGTGGAAGTATCTCAGCACTGGAATGGGTCTCCACATGGCTCCTCAAGCTCCAGGGCTCTGGATCTATCAGCAATGTGTAGCAGTAAAATGTGTGTCCTGCCTCCAAGGAGGAAGATTGGAATTCCGAGAATCCTCAGGAGAAGGCCATGCCCACACAGGCCTCATTGGCTGTGACCTAACAGATTAGACTCCACCCCTTCACAGGTTGACAAGAGATTATGGAATTGCCACACCAGCTGAGAACTAAGGTTTGATTGCTACCACCATATAATATATGGTAATATAATTGTTTTTTTTACATGTACAATTACTTATGTATTACATATAATTTATATATTACATTATATATGGTACAGATATATGATTTCTTTTCTGATAAGCAAAGACTTCTCTGAGTTAGTTCTTCGATGGGCCCTGAAAGTCCAATAGTCATATGTACAATGCACATAATGGGTTGGCAAGGTCCCAAAACACAGGCTAGCCAAATTTTTTTTTCTCAGTTCCATGCTTTTTAGGCACTATTCCTAAATTTATTTGGAGTGCTGGTTGAGAAAAGTACATTGAATATACCACATCAGCTCAAGTTTAGATATGGTGTTCTATGATATGTTCCGTTGCTAAGTTATACTAATTTATTAACTTTTTAACCTAGTATTAAACATGAGAACCATAAATAGCCAAAAATTAAGCCATAAAAACTTAAGAACTATTTGGGAAAAAACTACGTATTAACAGACGTCCAAAGAAACTATATGAACCCATGGTGGAGGGTTGGTTATGCATTGAGCCATCAGTTATAGTCAGTAGTTTGAACCCACCAGTCATTTTGTAGTCTTTAAAAGATTTGAGGGTTGAGCCCCGGTGGCATAAGTGGTTGAGTGCGGGACTGTAGCCTGCGAATTTGGTGGTTCAAATCCAGTGGCGGCTCTTAGGAGCAGCACTGGGTAGCTCCCACGACCATCAGAGGGCAGTGATGGCTCCCCCCTCCCCCCCCAAAAAAAAAAAGATTTGAAATTTTTAAACCTTTTTAAAGGGCATTTTTTTTTTGTTCTATAGGGTCATTTTGAGTTAGACTTGATTAAATAACAGTAGGGTTTTTGTTTGTTTGTTTTCTTTTTGCTTTGAGAGGCTGTACAGTATGTACAGGGACTACAAGTTGGAATCTTCAAAGTCAGAACCCATTTTGAGAAGTGGAAAATAAAGAAAAAAGTTAAAAAGTCACATATAGAGAAAATACAGGGCACTTTAGAGTGTCAAAACTGTAAGGCCTATGGCAATTTTCAAAAATATTTTGAAGATTGAAATTTTTCTTCAATTTATTCAGTAAGCATTTTCAGAATACATTTTAATATATAAAAGTTAATGGAAAACTCATGTAAAGTATTTCAGAGGTAAGGTTGACTAACTTAAAAAATTTATTATTAATTGGGAATTAAGACATACATTATATCATTCCATAGTATAGTCACATCCAGCAGAATTGTACTTTAAGAGTTTCTCTGTACAGGTGGAGAGGTTGTGCCATCTTATAACAAGACTGAAACATTATAATTTAATTCAGATGTCAGAACATCTGAATCTGTATGTAACCAGATTCACTACCAGTCAGTTGATCACTTCTTTTAGCACTCCTATAAGATCAAGTGGAATTCTCCTGGGTTTCTGAGGTTGTAACTCTTTATGGGAGCGGACTGTTTCATGCTTACCTTGTAGAGCAGCTTGTGAGATTGAATAGCTGAATTTCGGATTAGCACTCAAACACCTAACCATTATACCATCAGGACTCCTTATTCCTTATATAATAATTCTTATTCCTAGTGCCCTTTTTGATCGAACTATTTGCAACCGTCTGTTACTCAGTTGCTCATAAAGATGAAGTGACACTTGGGGGAGATTCCAAGTTTGTATAATTTTTGCTCTTCAAATATATCTTTAGCTCAAGAACTACTTTAAATTAAGCCAGTGTGCATTTACTCTATCTTAGGATAGCTATCACTACGCTAAAATATCCTGATTTTTTAAATGAACAATGTAAAGAATGATACATGGTATATATTCTGTATCTTGACAACTAGAGCTGATAGGAGAAAACTGGTATAATTTGTATACTCAGAAAGAAGTCTGACATTTGGGGCACCAAAAGTGTGTGTTGGCCACTGAAATAATAACCGAATTGGGGAGACTCAGCAAGAAGGATTTATTTTCAGACTGATTTGCCGACATGCAGGTACTATCTCCCTGAATCATAACAATTTAAATTTTCCTGATGAGTAGATATAGTCACCTTGTATCTGCATTGGATAAGCTATTCTACATTTTTTAGTAAACAAATGTAGCTCACTTTACTGACATAAGGTTGAGGAAATCGTGAGGATTACTGTGATAGAGTGAAATTTCTCAATATGATTCTTCTACATTGTCTTGGTAACTCCCACCAAATGATCGGGTAAGAGTATGCCAACAGATTGTGTCTCACACGAATGAAGGAATGGCCATGTTCATTACCATGTCCTAGTTATGAGGATTAGCCATCTTGGCAGAGTAGAGGAGAGAAACACCAAGGATCTTAGAAAGAACTCATTTGAGACCTCTTTTTGGAGGCTCAGAAGATAGTGCTAAAACTATGGGGTATCTTCTCCCACTCTGGCTTGAGTCTACGGAATTGTAGGACAGAGAGACAAATGAACTGCCTTCCTGAACCAGGGAGGCAAAGGGACCATGGGGCTGGGACAGGTGACCAGACAGTAGCTTGGCTCCTACCTGGCCTAGAGGCTGATAACTAGAGAGAGAGAGACTTAGCTGCAGGCTGAGGAAATCAATGACTGTATCCTTACTGTTTGCTCTTATTGACTTGTGGTAACCCATTGACTTCCCTAATATACATCATGACTTGTGAGTTCTATTTGGCCATTGCAACTTATTATTGAACCCAAAGTAGAGTGGTGAGGGAGGAGTAGTAGATGTCAGAACAGCTTAGAAAGCAAGGGGTGTGGGGACATTTCTGACCCCCTGCCTCATGGCAATCAAGAAACCGGAGATGCTCAGGTATATCTATTTCCCTTGTCGTTTATCACAGCCACATCTGACCTAAGCAAAGGAGGGGTATCCATTTCTACAGCTTCTCGAGGCTGATTTCTTTGAGACAGAGTTGTGATCTACTACCATCCTCCAGTCTTCTTTATCCCAACCATCCCTCCCATTGCATTCCCTACTTGTGCTGGATCTGATAGTCCACTGCAGTGGTCGCATAGTTGATACTCATGACTATGTGGCTTTTGCAGGAAGTTAACAGGTTACCACAACCCAGACTCAAAAAACATACAAGGATACAGTTCTTTTGGCCATGGCAGCACCTCTTCTAAAACATCCCTGTCTCTCTTGGTCCTTGACGTCGCATCCTTGTGATTCCTTAGTCTCTACATGGCGTGTGTCTAATCCTTTTGCTAGTTATGAGTCTCTGTACCTGCTTCTAAAACGTTTGCTTTATGGAATGACAAGATTGTGGAATTGCATTGTGGGATGACAAGATTGACCTATCCATGGCTAGCTTTGTACCCAATGAAATGATAAAACCGACAAGTCCCTGAGAGTCCTCAACACCTTATTTTCATACTCATTGGGTGGGAGTTACAAACACTAAGGATAGAAGGACCCTTCCAGGAGGATTTATTATACCACAACAGTGATACAGAAATATACATGTATAGATAAACTGAATAATATTTGTATGCATAATCAAAGCTTATTTTACTTTATGGTGGTATTCTCTTTAGAAGTTGTATTTATCTCATATAATATTTCAACAGAATGAAGTTATTAAAATCACCTGAAGGCTAATACTCAAAGGGAAAAAGTAACGTAGTAACTTTCCTTCTTTGTTTCCCCTATGAATTGGTGTACCAAGTGTTTGCATTATATTGTAGTCATTTGGATACTTGTCATTATTTTATGTTTTTTTAAAACTATTATATACTGGAGCATTTAGCTATATTAATTTCTGAGAAACTGAAAGTTTTTCTCCCCATGAATTCTTCAAAGAGGGCACCTACTGTTCAATGTAGTTCCAAAGCACTTTGTATATTTTAGATCTAGCAGGAGTTGATTGAAGGTATATTACTTGACCATGTTGGAAACTTTCCTCTGCTTGAAGATATGGTAGAAAATATCTTTTAATGGGGTGTTGGAGCTTTCTGATTGAGCTCTCTATATACTAAAAATTATGTACTTACCCTGGTTAATTTCTGGGATAATCCTTGTTATCCCACTGACTGGCAGGAACGATGCTAAGTTCACCCTTGGACTTTGAGGCCTGATACTTAGGATTAAGTCTCACTTGGGTAAAATCAGATGCTCTCATACTTTACATAATTGAAATTGCCTACCTACTAGTGGGATGAAGACACCAGAGTGTGAAATTAACACATCAAGTGGATTTTATATCCTGGTAGCCTTGGGCTGGTTTTGTGCAAATTAAACTTGGTAGAAATTGGCTTCAGACCCGCAAAGGCAGTATTAATTTAATACTGGTGAAACTATACTGTTTCCATGACATTTCCAATCTTAGAGGTATGGGGATAGTTTTACATGAGAATAATGAGTCTTGCTAAATGAATTGTTTGTTTTATAAAAACTGGTTTCAACTGAAAGTGATTAACCTCATTAATTGATCTATACAGCACTGAAATGTAAAGCAAACATGAATTTGAAGGATTTTTTTTAGCTGACTCTACTAAAAGGCTTCCTTCTCTCTATGACTGGTATTTATTACTTTGCATTCAGGAAACAGTGATACTTCTCCCCAGTTCACTGAGAATGCATCACCTCTCAGTCCTATACTCAAATTAAGCAAGCTTAACAAGAAGGCTCACATCTTTTTATAACAAGAAGTCTCACTTATTTTTTTTAATAAAAATACCTATGTCCATCATAGGAACCTGAATATTGACAGTCTCTCAACATCTTCCTCTAAAGGTAGACAGATGTGTGTAAAAAGCTGTATCTATGTCTGATGATGCTTGGCACATTTGGAGTTAGAACAAGTGTGAGAGGTGAATTGAGCTATCATTAATGTCAGGGCAGAAAGTGGGGAAGACTTGTTGAGCTTCCTACTCTCTCAGATGTAAAACTTAGTTTACTATTATAGAAATTGCTGTGCTACATCTGGGTGTGCATATGTCTGTTCATGTTTTGTTCTTTATTTCTTTAAGGTATGTAACAAGTAGAGAGAAGGTTAAAAAGATCACAAGCTTTCCCATTTTATTTTCTGTAGTAGCTATGTAGTTCTGCAATCCTATCAGCAATGCATAAGTTTGCCAATCTCCACCTCCTCTTCAGCCTTTTTTATTTATTTTTCTTTCTTTCTTAATTTTGCTAAGGGTGTCAGTGTGAGATGATATTCCATTGTTGAGTATTTCTTCATGTGATTGTTGGCTGCCTGGATATCATCTTTAGTAAATTTCCTATTCTTGTTTTGTGCCCACTTTTTTATTAGGTTGTGTTTTCCTTATTAAGGTGTGATAGGTTTCTATAGATTTTTGAAATTAGTCCTTTCTCAATGCCAATTTCTGCCTCAGTTTGTGAGTTTGCTCTTATTTTTTTGGTGAAATCGTTTGATGTGCATATTTGCCATATTTTCACAAAGTTTTAGTTCTTTATTTTTCTTCTGTAGTATGGGTGTTTTCATTATTGTTGTATTATGTTTCAAATATACATACAAGTATATTTTCACTATATTTGTATTCATTATATCGTGTATTTATTACTTGTATAGGGCCTTTAAGTTTGCCCTGATTTATTCACTGATAATACTTATGGTTCTAGATTTTATATATAGGTATTTAATCCATATTGAGTTTGTTTTACTACATAGTGTACGGTTTGGAATTTGTTTCCTTCTTCTATAGGTGCAGATCCAACTTTTCCAGTCCCATTTATTAAAAAGGCAATCTCTTTCCCATTGAATGTATTTTAGTCTCTTTTCAAAAGTCAGATTTTTGTAGGTGCTTGATTATTTTTCAGGGGCCTCTTTTCTCATTCATTGATCTACATAACATATTTTGATTATTGTGGCCATATTGATTTGATTATTGTGGTTTTGATGCTCTCCATTTACAATTAAATGTAAAGACAACCAAAGTCTTCACAACTAGACCAATGAATGACATCACGATAACTGTAGAAAAGATTGAAGTTGTCAAGGCTTTTGTCTTGCTTAGATTCACAAACAATGCTCATTGAAGCAGCAATCAAGAGATCAAATTAGTCATTTCACAAGAATTCTGCTGCACAAGACCGCTTTAAAGTGTTGAAAAGCAAGGACGTTACTTTGAGGGATAAAATATTCCTGACCCAAGCAATGGTATTTTCATTTGCCTCATATGCATGTGATCATTAGATACTGAATTAAAAAAAATGAATTTCAATATGGTGTTAATATGGCCAAGAGATTAAAAGTACAGTGGACTGTCAGAAGAACAAATTTATCTGTCTTGGAAGTACAGTCAGAATGTTCCTTAGAGAAAAGGATGATGAGAATAGTGTCTGAAATAAAGATACCATGTTTGGTAAAGTAGAGGGATACTGAAATAGAGGAAGACCCTTGATAAGATTGATTGACTCCATGACTGCATCCATAACAATTCTAAGGAGAACATAGGATTGATTGACTAGTGACTTGTTTGGTTGTACATAGTTTCTATGAGTCAGAATCAATTCGAAGGCACTTGACAACTATCTAATTGGTTTTGAAATTTGAGATGGGATGGCCTCCTTCTTTGTTTTTTTTTGGCAGTGTTTTGTTCATTCTAGGTTTCTTCCTTTTCCATAAAGAGCTGGTGATTATTTTTTTGCTTTTTTTTTTTTTTTTTTTTACATCTTTGAAAAACTGTGCTGTGTGACCTGGCTTGGAATTGCATTGACTTTACAGTGTGTTTTGGGTCATATGGCATTTCTACTATACTAAGTATTTCTGTCCAGGAGCATGGAATATTCTTTTATTTGTGTGTCACTTTTGGTTTCATGTAGAAATATTTTATAGTTTTCTTTGTTTTTCTGTTTAAATTTATTCCAAAGTAATTATCTTTTGGATAGTTACTGTACACATTATTGTTATTTTTCATTTTATTTAACATACAGAATTCAATTGGTTTTTGTATGTTGATCTTATAGCTATCTGTGTTGCCAATTTTTAAAAATAGTTTCAATAATTTTTTTAACTTAATCTTTGGAGTCTTCTACATATAGGATGATGTCATCCGCAAATAAAAATAATTTTATTTCTTCTTTGCCATTTTGGATTCATTTAATAACTTTTTCATTTCTTATAGCTGTGTCTACAACTTCTTGACTATATTACATAAGAATAATGACAAAGGGTTCTGGTATGTGGTTTTTGGTCAGAGGATGAATGTTTTCAATTTCTCTCAATTATGTGAGATGCTAACTATTGATCTTGTATGAATTGCCATTATTATATTTAGGGAGTTTCTCCTTGTTCTCTTTATTTCTTTACTTTCCATGTAATTGGTTTTTATGGTTGGTAGTCCTGTAGTTGATTTCTAATTTTAATTCTTCAGAAGAATTGTGATCTAACAATGTTTTATAATATCTTGTTTTAAAATTTATTGATGTTAGCTTTTTGCCCTAACATATGACCTATTTGGAATATATTCCATATACCTTACAAAGTAGTATATATGTATTTTTATTGATTTCCATTTTAATGTACCTTTTGATGAAAGTAGTATATTAAAGTCTCCTGGTACTATCTCCTAGTATTTTGGTATGGTAATACCATAATAAACTATGGATAGTCTTGGGAAGAATGGGGATTCCAAAACACTTCATTATGCCTATGAGAAACCTATACCTGGATGAAGAGGTTTATGGAAGCAGTATTCAAGTGATCCAACGATGTGTTGAATTACGTAAATCTACCACACAAGACTTCTTTAGAGTAATGAAGATTTAGGGTGTTACTTTGAGGACTGAGGTGTGCCTGACACAAGCCATGGTGTTTTCCTGTGCTTCATATGCATGTGAACATTGAATACAGATAAATAAAGACCAAAGAATGGATGCATTTGAATTGTGGTGCCGGAGAAGCATATTGAAAGTATCACAGACTAATAAAAGGACAAAGTGACCTGTCTGGGAAGAAGTATGGTCAGAGCGCTCTTTAGAGGTAAGGAGTGCAAGACATCATCTTTCATACTTTGGACATCTTGTCAGCAGAGATCAGTCTCTGGTAAAGGACATCCTGCTTGGAGGGGTGGTAAAAAGAGGAAGTCCCCAATAAGATGGATTGACTCAGAGATTGCAACAGTGCTCTCATGCCAGGAACAATTGTAAGGGTGGTGCAATACTGACTGAATGGCACCTACCACCACCACCGCCGCCAACAATAGAGTTTGATTAATGTATTTTGAAGGCCTTTTCATAAATGTATAGCTGTTTATTATCATTATGCCTTCTTGTACAGTTGTGGTTTTCATCATTCTATAATGCCATTTATTTCCCATGATCGATTTAACTTTGATCTTTGCATTTTTAGAAATCAATATTGCTACTCTTGCTTTATTGGGCTATCATTAGCTTGTTACACTTTTCTTTTTTTTGTTCCCTTTTTTTCTTTATATCTAAGGGGTGTTTTCTGTAAACAGTATATTGAGGGCTCCTCTTATCTATTCTTTTAATTGGTGAATTTAATAAATTTATATTCAATGTTGTTATTGATGAGCATGGTTTTCTTGCAGCAATTTAGTTATATGTTTTTTTATTATCATCGGTTTTATCTTTCATAACAGTTTTATGTTCTCATTTCTTCTTGTATATGGAATTTCTTCACTTTTTTGTTTTTGTATCCTGTTTGACAGCATTTTTTTATTAACAGCATTTTATAGTTATCCTCTTTTTAAATTAATTAAATTGTTACATTTTGATTATATAGGTAATCTATTGCCATCTTGCCTTCATGGTTTCTAAGAAAAATTCTGAGCTTATTCTAATGGGTTTGCTTTTATAGGTGATATTTTTTTCCCTTGTTGCTTTCAGGTTTCATTTCTTTGTTGTTAGAAAATTTGACGATGGTGTGTTGTTATGATTTTCTTTTGGGAAAAGAATTCTATTTGGGTTTCTCTGGGATTCTAAAATAAATTTTCTGTTTTCTCTCATAATATAGGGAGATTCTTCTTTAATATTTTTCAACTGTTTTCTCTGTAGTTAATTTTTTTCCTGTCTGGTCTGGGGTATTAGTCAAATATAAGTGGTTCTTTTTGATAGTGTCCCATCGAATTCTTTGGTTCTCTATATCTTTTGTTGTTTTGTTTGTTGTTGTTGTTTTTATATAGTTTGCTCTTCTCTTATTTTGATCTTGAAAGATTTATCTTTTAGACCACTGATTATTGTTTCAATTATGCTAGTTTATTCTCTCAAAATTTTATCACATTCTAATAGCTTAGTGTTTGCCTTTTGAATTGCTTTTTGGAGTTATTGAATTATTCCAAGTTTTTCGTTTATATTGTCTGAATGGTCTTCTAGTGCTTTCTTAATGAAGTTCTTTTGTTTTCTTTTCTCTTTTTTATTCCTGTATTTGAATCAAATTTTTCTTCCCGTCCTTTTAAACAGGTGAAGATTATTGTCCTAAACTTACTCACAGGAAGATCTAGAGTTTGCTCCCCCCTTAAGACCTCTGCTTGCACACCTACACAATTCTACATAGTTGGGTCTGTTTTTCTTGTTTTTGAATGGACGTTTCTGCTGCCTCTGACACTTGGCATCATTTTCATATTTGTCTCTGTGCAAACAACAGTCCATCCCTGTGCACCTGTTATAGATCCCAGAGAGAAAACCGTGGCCTGGTAATTTAGCACTGGCCTACGCCATAAAGGAAATGAAGACAGAAAAGAATTAAATACTGGCCCTGACAAAATATTTTTTTGAGACTGACTCCCAGTACTCTAGGAGTGCAGGGCAATAATCATTAAAACCAACACAAACTAGGAGAGAAGAGAATATCCAAGATACTGGACCCTTGCTTATTCAATCTGTTATTCACTAACCCTTTATATGAGATATTGGTTAAAAGACAAGTCTTTCTAATCTTGAAGGAGGACATGAAAAAAGGGCTGATACCAAGGGTTCAAGTAGAAAGCAAATGTTAAGAAAAGGATGATGGCAACATATGTACAAATGTGCTTGATATAATGGGTGTTAAGGATTCTTAATAAGAGCTGTAAGAGCTCCAATAAAATGATCAAATTTTTTTTTAAAAAAAAGTGTTACTGTCTCATAAACCCACAAAGGTTTATCTTGGCCTAAAGGCTAACTATGAGTCGGAACTGGGGATGTCATTGAGTCTTGCTTGAGGTGTGGGCTTACAGATAGTCAGATGCGACTGCTTTGAAACTTGGGTCCGCTGATTCCTCCTACCCCCGACCCCAGCACAGCCCCACCTAGTTTTGTACTTCCCTAGGTCTGGCTTGTGTTCTGAGAAATTATTGCCACAGTCCAGGCATGAGAATTCCAGTGAGTGTTGCCTGTCAATGTTCAGCTGATTTTAATCTCCCCTCTCCAGTTGGAATGCAGTGAACTTGCCTTACCTTTCTTAGCCCCAGGGTCTAGCCTTTTATCCTTCATATGCCAATTATTTGATTGCATTGGGCACTAGGAAGTTTATTAGAAGAGGATGGAAAAGGTAGATTGTATATGAGCTCTGTATTTTTGTTTTGGATGGAATGGTATTTTATTAGTAACAAGGCTATTTGAGGTTCTCTATTCTTTAATATTTTGTTAGGACCTATTTTCAGGAGCTCTGATTAGAATTAGACTTTCCAGAGACCTGCACTTGTGGTTTTAAAGATAGTAGGGGGATTACATTCTGAAGGATTACTTTTTAGGTCAGTCATGTCTTTGTGGGAAGAATTCTGTTCACACTTTCTTCCACAGTCATTTGCTTTTCCACTTTGGCTTCAAGTTACTAACAGGAAATTTGTTGCAAGTGAAACCCATTTCAGTTTAATTTTGGAAGCTGGACTAACAAAAATTGAGGCATAAATATGTTACTACGGGTGATTTCATTTGTTGATAGAGATGTCACTTATTTTCTTGGTATTGTTGAGATTTGTGATACTATTTAGATTGTAGAAGTTCTTTCAGTCATTTGTGTTGTGAATGATTTTAAATTAAAAGCTTTTGCCAAAAGTGTCCAGCTAATTTACATAAATCTGTAGAATCCACTTCTGGTCTAACTTATTTGCTTTTATTTCACAGGCAGTTATCATAAGGAAGCAAGCCAAGTACTTAATAGAGGAACAAAAGGGGTATTTAATTTTGCTAATTACAGACACACATAGATAGTGTGCAGACACTTTGACTTAGAAATTCATTGTTGGGAATTATTTCCTTATTGTCATTTTAATAAAAATAATTGAATCCCTTTTAGCCCTTTAGATAAAATTAAACTGATACAGTCTATGATATGGAATGCCTGGGAACAACATTAAACTTGCCAGTGCAACAGCTGCAAGGCCGGCAAGCACACAAAACATGGGCTGCATGCAGATCGCATTTCTAGAAAGAAAAAAACAGCCTGTGTACAAGTTGATAAGATATGTGTGCATTACATCAATATTGTGCCGTATTTGAAATAAGTCATTGTTTTATTTTTTCACTCTTCATTAAACAAGCCTTCCTGCAAGCAATCTATACTGTGTCCTGGGAGAGTATACAAGGGAACTAGTTTTAGGGAAGTATTGTCAATGAGTTTTCCTGGTGAAGTTTCTGGTATTTGAGTGGTTGGATAAAATAAGTGTGTTTTAAAATAGAATTTTAAATGTAAACATTTATATCATAAACCTTTCTTTTATCCCAGACACTGATCCTTAAATCTTTTCTTGTGGGAACCAGTAGTTATGTTTTATATTGTCAGTATTCTTGTTCTATTATATTGGGTTGGACTGCTAACCACCAGTTCAGCAGTTTGAAACTGCTAGCCACTCTCTGGGAAAAGAGGATTTTTACTCCCTTTTAGAATTATAGTGTCAGAAACCCACATGGACATTTTATTCTCTCCTGTAGGGTCTCTATGCATTGTAATCTACTCGATAGTAGTGAATTTGTTTTGAGTTTGGTTTGTCCTTTTATTAAAGTTTAAGACAATCTAGCTGGCTAGGGTACTGTTCTCTAATTTACAGGATTTTTTTCCTCCTAATCTCCATGCTGGCTTCCTCTAATGACTGCATTAAATAATTCTAGTGCTTGTTACAAATCAACCTGATGACACCTAGCAGTGACAGTAATTGTTTTTATTATATATTAATCTCTCAGAAAGGTTCAGATGGGAAATCAAGATAGAGCTTGGAACAAATCTGAAATAAATCTATTTTGCTCCTTTTTTAATTATTTCATTTGGTGGGGGTGGGCAATTCTCAGAGATGCAGTTAGAATTGGTGTCTTACAATTTTTGTGTTAATCTGCCCTCCCAAGTAGATTGAAATAGTAGAAACTATTTCAGTTCACGTGGGCTCATGCTTTGTCTTATACCTGATGTGTCTTTCTTCCCCTATTGTAGGGTCACACCAATTGATAATCGGTGCTTGAAAGAAAGCATGCACATGGCTGACATTTCATCAGCTTGTAATCATGATTTTTTTTTTTTTTGGTCATTGGTTGAGGGCATTAAATATGTGTTTCCACTTTAAGACTCCATAGCCTGACACCACCACTTGTCTTTCAGCTGGTGGTAACTGTCGGTGGTAGCTTGTGTGTTGTTGTAATGCTGGAAGCTCTCACTGGTATTTCCAATGCCAAAGAGGCTTCCAAAGTGCAATGTTTCGCTGAGCCGGTGGCGTAGTGGTTGTGCGCAGGACTGCGGCCCACTGGGGTGGAGGTTCAATTCCAGCTCCACGGAGCAAAGGCTGGGCCTTCTACTCCCACCACCTGAGGTCAGTGATGCTCCCCCCCAAAACAAAGAAACAAACAAACAAAAAAACAAAGTGCAATGTTTCAGCAGAGAGTCAGACAGGGAAGAGATAATGAAGATAAGGAAGGAGCAACTGAAAACCTTATGCATAGCTACACAACACTGTCAAACACCTAAGGTCCAACAAAAGGAAGCAGGTCTTTGTCAGGTACATGCTGGAGAAGAGGCCTCCTGGGCCCGTACACCAGGATTGTGACTGAAGAGGAGCTCATTTCTTGAAATGGAGTCAACTATTTGTGACCCGAGTTGGGTAAAGCTTGTGGGAGTGGAGCCTTTTGGATCTTCATTGACTGATGGGGGATGATTCAAGGTAAGTAGAAACAGCTGCAAAATTCAACTAACAATTGGAACTTGCAATGTGAAAAGTATGAATCTAAAAAAATTGAAGTCATCAAAATGAAATGGAAGGCATAAACATGATATTCTAGGCATTCGTGTGCTGAAATTGACTAATATTGGCTCTTTCGAATTGGTAAATCATATGATTTACTATGCTGGGAATAAGATAATCAAGAAGAGTGGTGTGGTATTCATTGTCAATAAAGATCTTGTTAAATTAATCATGAAGTACAATACTATCTGCCTTCAAAGAAATCCCATCAATACACTGATTGTTCAAATTTACTCACCAGGCATAAATACAGGGTTTTTAAAATTGAACTCACCAAGGACTTAAGTCTGAAATTGATTGAGCATGCAATCAAGAAGGATTGATTGTTATTGGAATGCAAAATTTGGAAACAGAGTAAGAAACAGTAGTTGGTGGTCTTGGTGATAGAAATGAAGCTGAAGACGAAATGATAGAATTTTGCAAAACCAGATACTTGTTCATAGCAAATACCTTTGCAACAATACAAAAGGTGACTATTGACATGGACTTCTCCAGATGGATTACACGGGAATCAAAGTGGCTGCATCAGTGGGAAAATCCGATGAAGAGATGAAGATGCTCAGCAGCTAAAATCAGAGTATGGAGCAGGCCCTCAATTGCTCCTAAGCAAGTTCAGGATAAAGCTGGAGAAAATTAAAACAAGTCCATGAGAACAAAAATATAACCTTCAGCCTTTCCCACCTGAATTTCGAGAACATCTCAAGTCCTGATAGGATGCATTGAATATAAATGACAGATGAGCGTCATTCATGAAGAAAGCAAAGAACCATTAAAAAGACAGGAAAGAAAGAAAAGATCAAAGGGTATGTCAGAAAAGACTCCAACTTGCTCTTACTCACAGAACAGCTAAAGCAAATGTAAGAAAGGAGGAAGACAAAGTCCATGAGAACAGAAAAGTTCAAAGAGGAGCTTAGGATGACAGAAGCCAAACATTATAATGCAATGCGCTAACATCTACAATTAGAAAACCCAAAGAGAAGAGCATGTTCAGCATATCTGAAACTGAAAAATCTCAAGGAAAAAAA